>BLSH010129094.1:1466087-1480724 GCA_018402905.1 Glandirana rugosa | reverse complement strand
GCTGGGTTACTCACCTTGTCCCCTGGATCCAACGATGTCCTCCCGCGGTGTCAGCGTGTCTGTCCCTCCGCCCGATGCCTCTGTGTGCCGGGCTCCGTTCCCTGCGAATGTCACGTCGCACGGAGACGGAGACCGGCGGGAAATTCAAATAGTGAAACACACACAGTACATACAGTACACTGTAATCTTATAGATTACATTACTGTATGAAATCATTTCACATCCCCTTTGTCCCTAGTGGTTTGCCCAGAGCCCTGCATGCACTTTTATATTATATATGTCATTCTTTCTGCCTGGAAACATGAGAATGTCCATAGCAACCAAAAAGTGTCCCTTTACGTCAAAAGTGTTTTTTTATCAGCTAGAAAACACCGATAGTAAATAAGAATCATTTGCAGAATTGAGTGATACTGATTTTTGGGGAAATTTATCATCAGACACTGAAAGTGACGACAGAGACAATTCTGCAAATGAGCAAATTTCAGTGTTTTTGATTTGATTACATTATTGAATACATTTTATTACTATTACGTTATTATTTCTGATAATTATTTATAGTTATTTATTATATTATAATTTATGATTTCATGTTTCAAACTTTTTCATACCCGGGATGTCTACTAGACTCTTGTTTGGACAGATTTAAGTGAGTTATTGCTAAGAATTACAGGCCTACAATATAAAACGCCAAATTTCCATGCAAAATAATCGTACCGCTTTCAGCACCAAAAATCTGAAATAATCATACCGCCAGGGAGGTTAAGGAGCATTAGGAATTCGGCATCACCTTTATACCAGGCTTTAAACCCTCACTTCCAGCCCGGCGTGATGATGTCAAAGACTCCGCCCGACAGTTTCATCACTCATCACATAGCTTCCTCAAGGAGACTTTTCTAGACTATGAGAAGGGATACATCATAATGAGGATGCAATCATCTTGCACCCTCCAGTCTCAGCTTTAGACCCACATCCCCTACCACCTCACTGCTGTAATAATCTGGACTCTCTTGAAAGACTTTACATTTGCATTTCTCCTGACCTTCTAACACATATGCCGAATCTCATACAGAATAGCATCAGATGCCTAGCCTTCTTCTTAAAAGAGAAGTATGGGTTTGTTTTTGGGGTTTTTTTTGTATTCATACTTACCTAGCTGGATGATGCCCCACAGATGCTCAATATGGTTTAGGTCTGGAGACATGCTTGGCCAGTCTATCCCCTTTACCCTCAGCTTCTTTAGCAAGCCAGTGGTCATCATGGAGGTGGGTTTGGGGGTCGATATGTTGGAATACTGCCCTGCAGCCCAGTCTCCGAAGGGAGGGGATCATGCTCTGCTTCAGTATGTCACAGTATATGTTGGCATTCATGATTCCCTCAATGATCTGTAGCTCCCCAGTGCTGGCAGCACTCATGCAGCCCCAGACCATGACATTCCCACCACCATGCTTGACTGTAAGCAAGACACACTTGTCTTTGTACACCTCACCTGGTTTCCGCCACACACACTTGACACCATCTGAACCAAATACATTTTCTTGGTCTCATCAGACCACAGGACATGGTTCCAGTAATCCATTTCCTTAGTCTGCTTGTCTTCAGAAAACTTTTTGTGGGCTTTCTTGTGCATCATCTTTAGAAGAGGCTTCCTTCTGGGATGACAGCCATGCAGACCATTTTGATGCAATGTGCTGCGTATGGTCTGAACACTGACAGGCTGACCCCCCACCCATTCAACCTCTGCAGCAATGCTGGCAGCACTCATATGTCTATTTCCCAAAGACAACCTCTGGATATGACACTGAGCATGTGCACTCAACTTCTTTGGTCGACCATGGCGAGCCTTGTTCTGAGTGGAACCTGTCCTGTTAAACCGCTGTATGGTCTTGGCCACCGCGCTGCAGCTCAGTTTCAGGGTCTTGGCAATCTTCTTATAGCCTAGCCCATCTTTATGTAGAGCAACAATTATTTTTTTTTTCAGATCCTCAGAGAGTTCTTTGCCATATGGTGTCATGTTGAACTTCCAGTGACCAGTATGAGAGAGTGAGAGCGATAACACCAAATTTAACACACCTGCTCCCCATTCACACCTAAGACCTTGTAGCACTAATGAGTCACATGACATCGGAAAGGGAAAATGGCTAATTGGGCCCAATTTAGACATTTTCACTTAGGGATGTACTCACTTTTGTTGCTAGTGGTTTAGACGTTAATGGCTGTGTATTGAGTTATTTTGAGGGGACAGCAAATTTACACTGTTATACAAGCTGTACACTCACTACTTTACATTTTAGCAAAGTATAATTTCTTCAGTGTTGTCACATGAAAAGATATAACAAAATATTTACGAAAATGTGAGGGGTGTACTCACTTTTGTGAGATGCTGTATATTTGCCATCAATGTCCAATCTACCCTTAGACCCCTTTCACACTGAGGCAGTTTTCAAGCATTTTAGCGCTAGAAATAGCCTCTAAACAACGCCTGAAAATTGCCTCAAATCTCCTGCCCATTCTTGTCAGTGTGACTCTTCACACTAGGGCGATGTGCTTGCGGGACGTTCACAGAACTCCTGCAAGCAGCATCTTTTGGGGCGGTGTGGGAGCTGTGCAGGGGAGGGCTGGCAGCCATAGGCCTGGGGGGCAAGTCCAGTCAAGTGGCCCATTGAACCACCGAATCAGGTCACCATCCATGCCCACCTGGTTTTATAACGGACATTGATGTTATGAAGCAAGACAAATATGATGCAATGTGGTAACATAATTTAATGTTAATAGCAACAAAGGAGGTTTAACAAAAATAATGCATCAATGCAGCCTCATCAGTGCCCACCAATGCAGCCTCATCAGTGCCCACCAATGCAGCCTCATCAGTGCCCATCAATGCAGCCACATCAGTGCCCATCAATGCAGCCTCACCAGTGCCTATCAAATGCAACCTGATCAGTGCCCATCAATGCAGGCTCGCCAGTGCCCATCAGCACAGCTGGCCCTGGGTGCCCTCCCCCCCCCCTTTGCCTGCAGTTAGTTGGTGGCTGCACCCCTGGCCCCTGCTTCCTTCCTCCACAAGAAGAAAAAAGTGTGAAAGGGCAGCTGCCATCAGCCATTTTGAATGTAAGTTAGGGTGGCCTGGGGGGCAATTGCCACCCTGCCCCCTGGCCCAGCCCTCCCCTAGAGCTGTGTATACACTGCTCCTACACTGCCCTGCCCATTGAAATAAATGGGCACCACTGCTGAAGCGCCAGCACAGTGCTTCGGCAGCGGCGCTAACCAGTGCTTTTAACCCCCTCGGGGGTTAAAGAATTTAAATTAAAAAAACTGGAAAAAGGAAGGCAAAAAGAAGTTCATCAATTAGCTATCCGAACATCATAGAGAGTGAACAGTGCAGTTGTCCATCTTTGTCCTGAACTACCCAGAACATATGTTCATTCATCTGCAATGGCTTAGTTTCATTTTCTTCCATGCAAAGCTACACTCCCTTGCCGGCTTTCAAAGTCTTTCAGGGAAAGAAAGATTGAACGATATTATTCATAATTTGCTCTATGTTCTGTAACGATGGTTATGTAATAGCAGTAATTGTATCAACCCATCTAATGAGCCTTTCTTCCACTACCATGTATGACAGATTAATAGCCCATGAATTCATTTTCTGCTTGTTGTGCTTCACAAAAGTATTTCACTGAGCAATTAATAAACCGGTAAAGAAAATAATACTGTTGTTTTCTTTATTAATATGATGTTAACTCCAAACAGAGAAGCATCTTACAGGCGCCTTTTATCTTGTTCCTTCAGTGAATTCCTCTCTAATTTGTGACTGCATATAGAAAAACGATTCATTGCCCTCGTTCATGCTCTTGTGCTGTTTTCTTCCAAGAACTACAGTAGATTCTCTAGAAATCGCTCAACACTTTCGTGAAATCTACCCATGTGACAGAAAAAGAGCATTTCCATGTCAGGACTTAGCAAGAAAGGGACCATCAAGCATGTAATCAATAATATGCAGCACTCTAAAGGCCAGCAGTACCTAAAATGATCAGTGATGAGTTCATTGCTCCCCAGTTTCCTTACTGTCTTGTTGACTTTAAGGCCATAAATGGTTTCCCTCTCTTACACCTCAGTTGCTCACTTACTGGTTTGTTCTACATTACAGGGAATTGCTTTGGGTAGTAAATACCATTGTTTGGCTTGTTTGGCCAAAGCACTTGTGTCTGGGAATTCTGATGAGACCATCTCTCAGTGTTCTCTCTTTGTATTAGTTGCCTGGCATGTAATTCAGCTTGTCAACAAGCACACAAAGCTTATGTATGTGTTTGGGTGAGATTATGGCTTGAAGAGAAAGTAAAGGCTTATTGAAAGTGGAGCTAGAAAATGTTTCCTCCCCACTACTCCTACCTATGCTGCATAGCCTTTATAAAAGAGAGCATTGGAAATACCTTTTGCTTTCACAAGATACAGAAGCTCAGGCTTCCCTGTGTCAGAGAGTGGTGACTGCAGGGGAGGGAGTACTGGCAATTGGGGGGGAGCAAGCAGGTGACGTCACGGCTCTGGGAATTTAGAGACATTGTCAACTGTTCCCTGACACGGAAGAGCCAGAGTTTCTCAATTTTGTGACCGAACTGGAGAAAATAATTTAATTTAATTTAATTAAAAAATGTATGATCGCATAAAAGAAAAGGTATTTCCACTGATTTAGTATATAAATGCTAGGAAGCGGGAGGAAACAGTTTTTACACTACTTTTAGTTAGCCTTTTCTTCCACTTTAAATGTCATTAATGGATAACTTAAAGGAAACCTGTTTCGAGAGAAATACAGAGGTCCATTGCTGACAACCTAATTTTATGCTTGTCACACTTAAGCTTTGACTTCATTAATTTATGGGTCCCAGACCAAAGACAAGCTTCAAGATTGTAAACCCCACCTTATGTCACCATAGTATCTGGAAGTGTGAATGAAAATCAGTCATGTTTCCTCAAAGAAGGATATAGATTTACAAGCTGTCATGGTGTTTTATTATATGGCCCTTAGATAAGATAGGTGGCTAAAGGAGGTTAAACATAATAAAACAAACATTCAGAAGAAAGGGTACTTTCACCTGAAGGTAATATTGTCAAAAGCTTAGTGCCCACCAATGTAAATTCATGTTTTTTTCAGCATACAAAATACCAACTACCCCTTCGTCCAACCGAAACTCGAAGTGGAGCAATGATGATGACGAAGTTCCCCCCCCCACACAAATATCTGTGCAGTTGCCATTTACCTGCAGTGTGAATCAACTATTCATTTGAATGGGCTGCTGTGCCTGCGTTTCATGCACCTTTTTAAAAATGCAGCTGGAGGGAAATTACATGATGCTTTTGTACCATGCGATTTCCTGCAACCGAAAACATGCTGCTTTTCAGATTTGTGTGGGGGAGGTGCCATTAAGAATGAATGGCAACCCAACGTGTCTGTAAAGGAGCAGCACAGTTTGGCTGTGGGTGGTGAAGTGCATGCTTTATTTTGAATGCTTCCAGAAGAAGCTTTGGAGACCCTCTGGTCCCTATTTTGCCGGATTGCTAATAGTTTGATTGGATGAGCCAGGTTCTCTTGTACTATATGTACTGTATATGATTTTGAGAAAAAGGACCATTTTAGAGTGGAGAGGGATTAGAACAGCTTTCATGTTTTTATTGCTGTCTGTGCCCTCTTTAGGGAGATTCACTGTCTCCATTTGGGTTGTCCCCAGAAACAGGAATAGAGGAGAAATTTTCCAATGGGGACATTAGATCTGGAGATCCTGGTGAAAAGCAGAGATTCCCTCCTTTAGATGGATTTGTTCTTCCTCTTTTTAGAATGGGACAAGAAGTAACAGGAAAATGCCCCAATGGAACACAGATGAAAAATTATAACTCTCCCTTACTCTATTCAAGATGGAAAAAAAGTTTTGCTATAGTTCTACGTTATGTCTACTTCAGTGCTGCAAAGTCTCCAATAAGCAGTAAATATAAAGGAAGTAAGCTACGCTTTGATGTGTATTTCAGCTTTTGTAGGCAGTAAAGTGGCTACCAATCCCGTTTTGGTCCCCATAATAAGTCAGTCTAAATGAAAATTATAATAATAATAATAAAATAAATGAAACCCCAGATTAAAAATAACTGGGAGCTATTAAGTATAAAATAATTACGTAGAACAAAATAAATGAGTAACTCTGTTAACGTTAATTTATGCTTATTTACAAGAAAAGATAATAAGTTTAGTGGTTTCATTTAAAAAATTGAAGACATTTTGTAAAAGAGGTTTTACAAGTAGCGGCCACACATGTGACTGGCTTAAAGGTCATATTGTTGAACCTAAACATCTTTTTTTTAGTGCTTCATAGCTGCCAAGGTGTCCCCTTCAGAGATGTCACTTTCATAAAATATGTCATTATTTGTACATCTCTCAGACTGACGTGTTACCCTATATAACGTTAAAGTTATGCTATTCTTTGCTGAAGGGGAACTTGAATTCCACATTTTTCCTGGTCAGAATATAAAATAGAGCATCACTAATGTCCACTGTTGTCACACAAATGGGTGCATTTCCCTGTAGGGAGTGTACACTGTAATTGAGCTAATGCCTAACATTGTAACCAAATTAATGCCGCAAAATTGTCACAGAAGTATGTTGATGGAAACCCTAACTCCACAAGATCTTCTCAAAATGCTGGTTTTTATTTTGGAAGTAACATTTTTTTTCTCCATTCTTCAACTCATGTACAAAGTAAATTCTACGACTGACATTGAAAACTTACACACTGGAACCCTGGAGGCAATGCCTAAGGGTAATAAGCATTTAATTAAGTGCAGGATTTCTCTCTTCGCATTCTGAATACATAACAAGCTTTGTGTATTTGCACATATACAGTAACTTTGTTTAAATAACAAGGAATAACACTTAAGCATCTTTGGGAAGTATACATAAATCTTGGGATTACAAGTGAACGAGATCTTAGCTTTCTTACACTGAACACATTCAACGTGTTTTATTATTGAAGGCTTTTTAAGCCCGGTTGGCACTGTGATTGACAGTTAAAATGGAGACTCGAAGAATAGCCAAGCCAAACTGACTGACCCACTTTCATTTGTACTTTATCACTACAAAAAAGTCAATGTTAATACAGACCTGCATTTAATTAGCTGTGTAGCATGTCTTCTTTTTCTTGTTAAGTGGCTGAAAACATGAAAGGCCAGTATAGGGAACACTAATTACTTTAGAATTACCTTTTTATAACCTCTTGTTCAAGATATGAATTGCTATGAAGGTGTTTGATCACTGTGTCCTTAATGTCCTCCTTCTCCTTGTTGATGTTTACAGGGTGGTGAGAAGAGATGAGTTTTCAGTTATAGGATGTTGGTTTAGCAACTAACAGCCCAGCAATGTAATACAAAAATGTTATAATTGGGCCAGTGGCGGCCTGTAAGGCAGGGTGCACGGGCGCGGCCCCTCCATCCATGTTTCCGGCCCCCTAGTCTACATTGGGGAGCCAGACGCATGGATTCCAATCGGGGGTTTTATTTTTTGAAGCACGTGATTAGAGCCTGAGGCTCGGGGCAAAGAGCACTGCGTCCTGAGCCCACCCAGTTGTGTGACAATAGCGAATGATTATATCGCTATTGTCACACTGATTCCCCTCTCAGCCAATCAGGAAGTAGGTCGGGGGACCCGTTTCCCGATTGGCCGAACGGAGAAGCGGTCCAATTGGCCTAGGAGGAGGAGACGCCATGATGCTGAGGAGGAGAAGCAAAGGGAAGCTCGCGCCATAGATGGAGTAAGTGCTGGGGCAGTGCAGTGTGGCTGTGGGTGCACTGTTTTCCGCCCCAGCCTCCAGAAATATACTGCCAGCTGCCACTGAATTGGGCACCTTGAAGTATACCTGTACCCATGCTCTGTGTGTCCATTCAGACACGGAGGCGCAGCTCGGCCCCACCCGAAAAAAAAAAACAATCATCTATGGCTAGCTTTATTTTTTCATGTTTCCGCCCTGGTTCACACTGACTGCAGGAATGAAATCAGCTGAATTTGCGCCATTTCATTCCCGCATGTCAGTCCCGATTTCAGGTGCGATTTCAGAGACATCTGTGCGGGTTGCTGCACAGATGTCAATGGAAATCGCACCTGAAATCACCAAAAGTAGTACGGAATCTACTTTTGGAAATCGGTCCGGCGTCGCAAATGCAGCATCGCACCGATTTAGGATGGTTCCATTGCTGGCAATTGCCGCTGACATGTCAAATCGCATGCCAAATCGTTGCAATGTGAACGAATGCTCCATTGTGTTAGATATGGTTCCATTTGGGTTTTTTAGTCCATAATGGCCCTGTAACTTTATGATCACAGTTTATAGTCTGTATAATGTTTTACTGAAATGAACATAGTGTACTTATTCCATTAATCATTGAGAGCTTTTTGACAATTTCTAAGATAGCAGCTATATCAACCTATTTTTGTTCTTTCCAATGAACATGTTGGTTTATTTTTTAATGGGTTTTAATGGTTTTCACCTTTGGGTAAGTGTAGAAAGGCACAGTCATTGAAATAACATTTTTTTAATATTTGGCAATTTATTATCTTTCAGCTTTTTGTAATAGTAAGAAATGTGCTTTTTTTAAAAAAAAATTATTTTTATTAGGTTTTCGGTAAACAAAGTACATTACAATACTCTAACAATGGGTGAGCCATTCCTTTGGCTCCCCTTAGGGCCTCGCAGGACCCTTGGACTATCTAGACATACTCATACTAGCTCTCAGAACTATATTAAAGTCCAAGACAAAACAAAGAAAAAAAAACTTGACACCCAATTCCCTTGTTCCCCTCCCCCCCTCATCGTTGTTCGGCTTAACCCTGCCCCCCCCCCCCCCACCTGCGGATAATGCAAAAGTGCTTAAGCCTCAGTTCCCCTTATCGTTTTCACATTGGAAATGTGTTATTTTGATATTTTTTTTATATATTTGTTGGAGAAAGCTACACTACACTGTTATTCCATTGAACTAAAATGTTTTTCATAAGGTAGAAGGAGAGAAAGCATATGCGGGCATTATGTCATTATGCTCAATTCTCGTCACTGGTGTACTTAAAGTCCATTCAGACTTACAGAATCTTTTTTTTTTTTTTTGAAAATTCTGTTTATTAAAGGTTTTTAATCAATTCTTTTACAAAACAAAGCCTTTCGGGCATACCCAGGCTTACGAAACCACAAATTACTTGAAACATATAAGCCTAAACAGGCTAATTAACTGCAAGTGCTCACGACCTCCCAACACCTGGAGTCACAGGGCAATTTAACAGGATGAGAGCAACTTAAAAGCTTCATGCTGAACCATGACACATAATCACCAGTAGGTGCCAAGAAGGAGTATGACCTCATAAGCAACTATCTCCTACACCACTGGACCACTCTAACCATACCAAAAAGAGATGCACTGGGATGCATTAGATGATTCTGATTCCAACCAGATATGCCAACCTTTTTCAAACTTGGATGGGCACCCCCTAGCAGCATAGGTGGCTTTGCACAAAGGAACTATGGAGCTGACCAAAGAGACTTACAGAATCTTAATATTAACCTCCCTGGCGGTATTATGTCAGATTTTTGTGTCTCAAAGCGGCACATTGTTTTGCATAGAAATTTGGCTTTTTATATTGTAGGCCTGTAATTCTTAGGAATAACTCACTTAAATCTGTCCAAACAAGAGGCTAGTAGACACCTCGGGTATGATAAAGTTTGAAACACAAAATTATAATATAATAAATTATAAATAATTACAAAAACGAATAATATAATGATACATTTAATTCAATAATGTAATCAAACCAAAAACACTGACAATTGTCCAAACAAGGGTGCAATATTATTAGTCACTATTATACTAGACACTGCATATGGGTTTAGTAAACATCCGGGGTATGATACATTTTGAAACATGGGACTACACAAAGTCCGATGTCACAATCAGGACAATGGAACCTGGTCTCCTTGCAGATTTTCTTTCCATTGTCATCTCGCTTTGGTGCTGACTTTTTCCCAGTTGGTGGGATGTACACCATAAAGTGATGACCAGTCAGGCGTTCCAGGTTGACAACACTAACAGCACGACGCCCAGATCTGTTCACAGCCATTGATGGTGTATGGTAGTTCATAAAAATACATTCTGCAACTCTCCAAATAAAGTCAGAATGAACCACAGGCTTGTCACTCTTTTTTAACAGAATGTAGGCATTCCATAAACATTGCTCAAGAAGATGCCTGAAGATCTTTTTGTAGTATTTTTTTTGTTGTTCCCGCATTGTAGGGTAAAATGTCATTGCTTGGGCTGCTCTGTCAACACCTCCCATGGTGTTATTGTAGTCAAGCACTACTTGTGGCTTCATAATTTCTTTCCCACCTTTACCATAACAGTGGAGGTGTTATGTACTGTACTCATTGGCACACATCTTTTTTGTCACGCCATCGCAGTGCCATCATTTTACCTTTCTGCCAGGCAACCATTTCTCCTGTCTTCAGCTTCTTTTTGCCAAACATTAGTGGCAGGTCGCATTGTCTGTAGTTACACAATAGCCCTGATTTAGCTATGGCTCAATGAGGGAAAGGACGGAAAATGTTGTCATTTCATAGTTGCTGTATTTTGGGTCGAGTTTTGTCCCTTTTCCAGTGTATATGACTGAATCCCAAATGTAGCCAGGTGAAGATTTGCATAGCATTAAGGATTTTACGCCAAAACGTGCTCTCTTTGATGCAATGTATTGCACCCAGCTGAGCCTTCCCTTGTAGGTCATTAGACTTTCATCAATGCTGACATCCCTTTCTGGCACATAGCTCCATTGTAAATTTTTTAGAATCATTTGAGATACTTCCCAAATTTTCTTCAGTTTGAGTGCAGGATGAGTAGTTTCATCAAATTCTTCATTGTTTTCAAATGTAAAAATTCCATGATCAGGGAAAATGTGTACTCCGACATGACCGTGCCAAAGAATGGAGTGGCAAGTAATTTATTTGTTGTCCAATACCACTTCTGCAGGGGTTTCCCCACCACTCCCTGAAGAATAATTAGGCCCAAAAATTTCCAAATGTCATCTTTGGTCACTGGTTCCCACTTTCTACTTCTTGAAAACCTCCAATGAGTAGTAGCTTAGTGTTGCTCTTGGTACCGGTTTGTCTCAGTAACTATTTTTTCAATAACCTCATCGGTCAGAAATAGTTGTAAGTACGGCAAGGGGTTGTCATCTTCACCGTCCACTTTCATACCAGGTATTCCAGTGAAAGTTTCAGTTTCTGATGATGAAGTACTCCACGAATCACTATTGCTCCATTATTTAAGCAGTTCTAATTCGCTATTGCTGTCCTCTAGCTGGTCCAAAAGCGCTTTTGATGTAGAGGGGCACCTTTTGGATGCCATGGATGCTCTCAATTATCCAGGCACAAAGGACAGTGCAGGTGCTGGCAGGGCACTGGACAAGCACTGGGGACAAATCTGAGGTGTACTGATTTGATACAGTATGCAATCAACAGATTACAATGTATTACGTATGTGTTTGTGTTTGTAACTTTTTGAAATTCTCGCCGGCTCCGCCCCATACGTCGTGCCGCTCGCAGGGAATGGAGCCCGGAATCTTTACACATTGGGCGGGTGATCCGGCCGGAGGACACCACCAGAAGAGATTGTGAGATCGCAGTGACAGTGTTAGGACATTGGAGGACTTTAAATGTGTAATCTCGAGTGTGGCTCTAGGTTACCGCTTTTGGCAGTGAACATTAACCCCGAGCCACACTCGGGGATACCGCCAGTGAGGTTAAGTTCTTTGTTGGTTGAGAACTGCTTGCATTACTTTTGAGCAAAGCAATTATCTACTACAAACTGCCAAGTGATCACAACTTATTGCATCCACAACTCTGCCCCCAGCTACATCACTAACCTAGTCTCAAAATACCAACCAAGCCGCTCTATTCCAAGACCTGCTCTCTAGCTCCCTTGTCACCTCCTCCCATGCTCGCCTCCAGGATTTCTCCGGAGCTTCTCCCATCCTTTGGAACTCCCTACTCCAATCTGTCCGACTGTCCTCTAATCTATCCATCTTTAAACGATCCCTGAAAACCTTTCTCTTTAATCACTTCAGCCCCGGGAGGATTTGCCCCCTTAATGACCAGGCAATTTTTTGCGATACGGCACTGCGTTGCTTTAACTGACGGTCGTGCAACATTGTACCCAAACAAAATTTTCCACATAAATAGAGCTTTCTTTTGGTGGTATTCGATCACCTCTGCGATTTTTATTTTTTGCGCTGTAAACAAAGAGCGTCAATTTAAATAAAAACAAAAACATTTTTTTATTTTTTGCTATAATACATATCCAAAAAAATATATAAAAAAACACATTTATTGATCAGTTTAGGCCGATATAACTTCTTCTACATGTTTTTGGTAAAGAAAAAATTGGCGTATATTGATTGAGTTGCGCAAAAGTTATCGCATCTACAAACTATGGGATAGATTTAGGGACTTTTCTTTTTCTATTGTTTTTACTGGTAATGGCAGCAATCTGGGAATTTTTGTGGGACTGCGACAATGCAGACAAATCTGAACCCCAAATTATACTTTTTGGGGACCAGTTACATTATTACAGTGATCAGTGACTCCAAAGGCTCTGTACTCTCAGGAGATGGACAGTGGAAGAAGGAGATGATCAGAGAAGACAGGATCAAACAGCCCTTTTACACGATGCAAAGGATTAACCCCTTAGGTTCCCCATTGAGTATAACAAGCATGCTTTACTGCATATACAGACTGATTTTACTGTTGTGGGCTTAGTAACACTTTAATTTCATTGTGTGTTCCTAAATAACAAGACAAGCTTTGTACCCTTGTTTCAAATATTTATTATCCATTCCTGTGAGCAGTTAGAAGGGTTGTGATCCTTGATACTATTTGTTATAGCAGCATGATGTCTGTGTAATTATTACGTTCCCTTTTCTGCTTACTTATCTTTGGTTTTGTTATGCAGTAAATGGCTCTTTTGGATTGTTAGAATAATATCTAGTACATCATCATTTGAATGGATGTTTCTCTTTGTTCCACTTTAGGGACCTCTTACAAAAATCTAGTTGCCTGGTTGTTCGGCTGTTTTTTTGTCTTTAAGTGCTTTTTTGCATACTTTTTGAAGCGACCTAAATCTTGAAACAAGATGGTCAGAACGACAGCTAGTTAGTATTTTAACAGTGAGGTTATCTGTAATCATTCATTCAATTACACAGTGTTCATATTTCTGTATCCTGGGTTTCCAAATGTTACATATACTGTATATTGTATTTGTTAAAATTGGTCACGTCTGGACATCTGTCTTGAGATACCATAGCACCACGCACCACGCAATGGCTAGAGATTTTATTAAAAGTGACAGGCGAATATAAATATGGAACACTTTAGGTAGCTATCAAAAATCTGTTCAGTGTAATAGGGCATAAATGATACTGTAGTAAAATGTTAATGGTGTCACAAAAAGGAGGATTTTTACATACATATTTAAGTATATTGATGGTAAACGCTTGACTTGAGACAGGACACTCTGCCATAATGAATCAGAGTGACTTGGAAAATGACAAATAGAAGGTCTGGAAAGGTCAAACACTTTACTGAGAGAGTCTGTGGATGAAATAGGCATACAATTACAATGTCATACTTTGTTTTGTTTTCATAAATTGGTGTGCCCAGATCAAAGATCCCATGAATGGACCACCATACATTCAGACCAGAGCGATGACAGCAGCTCAGTTAGTGCATCAAATGATGTTTGTGATTTGGTCTTTAGTACCGATATGTGACAGCGATCTCAGTTCACTATAATGCATGTGTTAGTTGCCATAATGATTATTTTCAACCATGTGACTGTTATTTGCATCTCTCATAGGCTGTCATTACTGAAAACAACTGTTATAGCTAATAACGATTGTTATAGTTTAGCCCAGGGCTTGACAAATTTGCCTTGAATCTAGGAGCCAGCTAAAAAAGTTAGGAGCCAGTTTTTTATAGCGTAGTGTGGGGTTGCCAGCGCCCGGAGTAAGACAAGTAATTTGCGCCCCTAACTTACTCACAGCAGAGCAGCCAGTCAATAACTCCACCGTTACATCAGGGTTATAGGCTGGCCAGAAAGAGTGACAGTAAAAAATCTGTTATGGGGGAAACTCCTTATTATGCCGAATGCATCGTGACTGCGGCATGTAAAACGCCCTCATCTGCTGCCTAATGGAGCTTAACCACTTGCCGACGGCTGATCGGCAAATGACGGAAGTACATGTCCTTCCGACACTAGTGTCGGGAAGGGGGAGTGTGTCTCGCCTCCAGGCACAAATGTATGTGCCTGGAGGCAAGTAAGTGAGGCCCCCCCGTAGCGCCCATCGGCCGCCGTTAGCTTCGGCGGCGTGGGCGAGGGACCGGGGGGGGTTGTGTCACCCGCGCGCGCGCGCGAGTGATCCGAGACATAGCGTCGGCGGCAGCACACTGCCGCTAAGCGCAATGTCTCGGTGAGACAGCGGCAGTAAACGGCTAGTCGGCAGCCGTTCACCAATTCGAGGTAATCCGTCGTCTACTCCCGCAAAATGTACGGCGTCAGTGCTACGTAAGCCGTATTATT
>BLSH010129094.1:1454260-1466077 GCA_018402905.1 Glandirana rugosa | reverse complement strand
CAGATCGCTGCCATTACTAGTAAAAAATAAAAACCCCAAAAATGAGTTCTCATCATCCGTAAACGCGACCACTTTTGCGCAAACCAATCAATAAACGCCGATTGCGATTTTTTTATCGCAAATATGAGGAAGAATATAAATTGGCCAAAAACGGTGAAAAAAATGTTTTTTTATATTTTTTTTTTGGATTTGTATTTTAGCAAAAAGTAAGAAATTTGGGTTTTTTTGCAAAATTGTCGCTCTTCTTTTGTTTATAGCGGCGATTAGAAATGACGCAGAGGGGATCAAATACCACCAAAAGAAAGCTCTATTTGTGGGAAAAAAAGGACGCAAATTTTGTTTGGGTACAACGTCGCATGACCGCGCAATTGTCAGTTAAAGCGACTCAGCGCCGAATCGCAAAAAGGGCTCCGGTCCTAAAGCTGGAAATCCTTCCGGGGCTAAAGTGGTTAAGGGAGGCCAATGGTGGGTGGCAAAAACATGTCTAGTGCACATTTTTACCACCCAACTTGTACATCTAAACAAAGCCTTAGTGACATTGTAAATAAAATACAAAAAAAAGGTGAAAAGTATTCCAGCGCTGCTGATCTTCTGCTGCCTCTTTGCAGCCACTTCCTGCCTACATGTGTGTCCCCCACGGTGACTTTCCATTGCTCTGGTGGGTTTCCAGTCACCATGAAATACTGGAGCCCAGCTGCACATAGAGTGGTAATTGTTGATGGTACACAGGGCTTTATCACAATTTTGTTGCTTAGAATAAAGGTCACGTTTCTCGCGGTGTAACATCTTTCATATTGTACAAAAAAAAAATGGGCTAACTTTTTTAAAGTGTATTAAAGTGTATTTTTTCCAAAAAATTGCGCTTGAAAGACCGCTGCGCAAATACCATGTGACATAAAATATTGCAGCAACCACCATTTTATTCTCTAGGGTCTCTGCTAAAAAATATATAATGTTTGGGGGTTCTGAGTCATTTTCTAGCAGAAAACACTGGATATTTCATTGTAAGCCACTAATGTGAGAAAGGGTTTAGTCTTTAAATGGTTAAACTTTCCTGATAGCCCGGAGATCATTGCTTTGAAAGAACGATAAGATACATTGTTGATAGTTCTTTCTAACTATCAACAAATATTCCCAGGCAGCCAGTCAAGTTTAACAGCTGTTAGATTAAGCAGAGAACGCTCTCGCTGAATCTGACACTGAATCTGACACCTGTTTTAACATGGGGAGAGAAGGAACGTCTGTCACTCGCCAGGGCGCGTTTTCTGGTCGCCATGGCGACCTGGCGCCTGGGGTTTGTCGAGGCCTGGTTTAGCCTATTTGTATACATTTCAAGTGATAAACAAAATAGGATTATGTGCTCATACCTACATTTTAAACCTGAAGAGGCAAAATTTTTTTTCAGTTTTTTTCTGTTGGATTCGACCCTTTGGAAATAAGATTAAGATGTGTCTAGAACAGAGGTAGAAATTTTTTTATTCTTTTGGTGCCTTGTTTTTTCTTCTTTTTGGAGATAAGGCCTGTTCTACGCCTTCTTGCCTTTCTTAGGTCGGCAGTAGATATAGGCAGGGTGGGCATGGGGTCTGTGTTGTATACAGGGTGGTATCCCCTTTGTAGTGTGATTGGATCTTCTGACTTCAGGCAGTTCAGTAGGATTTGATGCAGAACTTGGTTTAGGCAATGTGAGTTCCACCTCTTGTTCTGATTCCTGCATAGGTTCGCTTTGATCAACCTTTTCTTCTGGTTTGTTGGGCATAATCACTTCACACCTTTCAGGGATTTGTATTTCTGGTGATGGGCTTTCATCAAAATAAACTCTACGGCTTATTGTCACGTTGTCAGTCTTTGGGTGTAGGATTCTGTAACACTTAGTTTGCTCGCTGTAGCCTACTAGAATGCCCTCTATGGCTCTGCTCTGCAGCTTGGATCTCTTTTTACTTGGAATATAGGCATATAATTTACATCCAAACACTCTGATATGCCCTATGCTAGACTTTGATCCATGCCAGATTTCGCATGAAGTACTTTTAATAGCTCTTGAGGGTGGTCTGTTCTGTAGGTACAGTCTTGTCAATTTTCCTAGCGCACACCTTTCTGGCAAAGTAAGGCCTGTGTAGAGGTGGATGCTGCAGCGATTACCAGCTGGATACTGGAAGCCTCAAGCAAGTGTAAGTATTCGTCAGTGATCCTTGGTGTGCTGGCGAATACTTACACCTGTTCTGTAGGTAGGCTGCAGTCATGACTGCTTCTCCCCAGTATTTGTGAGGTAGATTGGCATCTGACAACATGCACCTGGCCATTTCTATCAGAGTGCGATTTTTCCTTTGTTCTACACCATTTTGTTCAGGCGTGTATGATGTGGTTGTCTGGTGTACTATTCCTTGTCTCTTCAGATATGAGGCCACTTTTTCGCTTATGTATTCTCCCCCATTGTCAGTGCGTATTATTCCCAGTTTCTGTTGAAATTTGTTGCTATACATGGCAACAAACTCTTGAAGTTTCCCTGATGTTTCATTCTTGTGTTCCATTAGATAAGTAGTTGTGTACCTGGAATGATCATCAATGAAAGTCAGTGGATATCTGTTCCCGCCTGCATGGGGGTTTTCATTGGACCAAATACAATGCTGTGTATGAGCTGCAGGGGGTGGATGGTTTTTCTTTGAGATGCCTGTCGAAGGGGAGCACATGTGGCTTTTGCTTCAATACAGCACTTGCATTTCATGAGCACTTTGCAAGGCATTATTGTCAAATCTTCTGATAAGCCTCTCTTTAAAATGTCCTGTATAGCTTCTGGACTTCTGTGCCCCAGCTGCTTGTGCCATAAATTAATACAATTGCTGTGTGGGTCATTAGAGAGTATATTGGCTTGCAGGTCTGTAGGGATGAGCCTGTATAGGTGATCATCCAGTTTTACTTTTGTGAGGAATTGCTTATTATTGTAAATTGTGCATTCATCACCCTGAAACTTAACTGTGAGACCATTGTTTGCAAGACTTTTCGCTGACAGATGGCTGCCTCCTAGTTTTGGAATATAGAGCACTTTCTTTACAAGGATACTGTGCTCGCCTCCTTGTGGTGTAATGCAGTTCAGGAAGCCCTGGCCTTTACCTTCTGCAGTGATGCTTTTCCCGTTTGCTAGGAAAACTTTGTCTTTTGCACTGTAATCAGTGTTTGCGAAGAAGGTCTCATCTTTAGCCATGTGGCTTGTCGCTCCTGAGCCTATGGACCAGCCGCATGGCTTTCCACTTTGTGTCACTTTAAAGGTGCCACTCCATTGTGTGTCTGCAGTTTTCTTTGTGGCTGCTTTGACTCTTTCTTAGATAGCTGTAGCTTTTGTTGCTCGGCTTTCCAGAGAGAACAGTCCTTTTTTAAGTGACCGTTCCTTTTACAGCAAAAACAGGCTCTGATTTCTTTTTGCGTTTTGTGCCTTTGTACATCTTAAGAGCTTTGTCATCATGGTGCATATTTTCTTTCCTTCTTTCATATTCATTTGCCTTTGACATATTCCAGCGTGAGCTCCTACTTGGGTCTGGTTTCTAAAGCATTAATAAGAGCAGTATATATCTCGGGAAGGCTGCAGAGGAGCAGGGCAACAATATGCTTATCTTTGATGTCCTCTCTGATGGCGCGCAGTTGCTCTATGATCTCTAGCATAGTTTTCACGTGGTCACACATTTGCTGGCCTTCTAGTCTCATCTTATATAACCTTCTTAGCAAAAATAGCTTGTTGTTCAGGCTTCAAGGTTCATGCGGTTTTTGTAATGAAGTCCACATACCTTTGGCCATTTTCTCTGTTCTTATGTGGATAAACTGGTCATCTTCCACTGGTAAGCTTATAATTGCGTTTGCCTGTCTATCTTTCCTGTCCCAGTCCTCTGTCTCTCTGTCTGTGGGTCTGTCTGTATTCAGTACTTGCCACCAGTCATCCTTGCTGAGAAACATTTGTAGCTTACATTTCCACAGCTGATAATTGGCAGTGTTCAGCTTTGCAATTGCAAACTCCACATCTGAACCACTTGCCATCTTTCAGCAGCTTGTATACAGTACTCACGGTCTCGCTGTACTCACTCCAGTGCCTGGGTGCCTGCTGAGGTATCCTCTTCAATGCCTGGGACCCATAACCGGTTGTCAGAGTACTGAAATGATGCGCTAGAAGCTTCTTGGTTGCAGAGAATTCTTTACTTTCATGGAGGATATCTTTACCATGGAACAGGAAACAGGAACTGACTGAATACAAGCAAGTGCACACTTACATACAGAAGGTACATCCTGTTATATCATCAAATGCATGTACTATACTTTATAATACTACAGCACCACCTGTTGCATAAATAGGTATAATGCATACAGTATATATAGTCAGTTTATAAGCAACTTTGCTGTTGTATTTTTCCAACAAAGAGGACGTTTAAAGAGGCATTGCCCCTAAACACATTCTCGTGTCAGTAGGAGCTTTGAACATTGTCATTACATTGGTTGGGTGTGCACATGCTTACTGTTTAGTGCTGCCATTTGAGAATTTCTTGGAAGCTCAGTTTTATTCTCATGACTTTTTTTGTAAATTAGTTTTATTGTTTTTAATACATTTGAAAATAAATTGATCCATACAATTCACACTATAGGTGTTTTTTTAATCTATTTTTTGGAAGAATATTTATATGTTATCCTTCGCGTATCATCATCCTTGGATACTACATTGGCTGGTGTTTCTGAAATATGCAAGTATGGGGATTTTACCATACAAAAGGGAATATTGACCTCTGGCAATTGAGGTCAGTCCTTCTGGTAAGTCTTGATTAGCACAGGGTGCTAGCGGTGGAAGTTTGTAATTTCACTCATCTTGCTGCCCTGTGGATTATTGTGTGTAAATTTGACCTCTGGCATATCGTGGTCTAATATTTTGGTGAACAGTTGGTAAATTTACTTGGTGGAGGTCACTGAGTGAAGAAGAGCACATTTTATGGAAGAAAAGTTATTCTGTCTTAAACGCTGCAGTGTTCCATGTTGTTATCAAAAGAACTCTATATATCGGCCTTACTGCAAGCTGCTGTCATATTTATTTTCTTTTTAGATGTATAATTTTGCAGCTTTGAGGGTTTTTTTTATACATTTCTCAAAATCC
The DNA here is from genome assembly GCA_018402905.1 of Glandirana rugosa. Lineage (NCBI taxonomy): Eukaryota > Metazoa > Chordata > Amphibia > Anura > Ranidae > Glandirana > Glandirana rugosa. Next base: position 1,460,955 of record BLSH010129094.1, on the reverse strand, counting down.
TCTCCACTGGTAGTTTCCCTGTATTTGAATTTACCAGATCCCTCCTTTTTAAACAGGATCATTTTCTTTTAATTTTAAAGTTACTTACTGAAATGCCATGGCTTTAAAGGTGCAGACAATAGAAGTACTTACAGTAATATGTGGGAATGAATACATTTATATTTTTAGGTACTGAATTTTAAAGTGTATTTCTTACTTAGAATTATTTTTTTCTTCTTTTGATAGAGTCTAAAGCCTTGTCAGATTTTTTGAAATGTTATGGCTGTCAGTAGAATAGTAGGTGGGGGAAAATTTTACTACGAGGATACCTGTTCCAGATACAGACAGCCAAAAAAAAACATGACTAAGTTTCTAACTGTTCCCTACTCCAGTGTTTCTCAACCCCAGTCCTCAAGGTGCACCAACAGGTCATGTTTTCAGGATTTCCATTATTTTGCACAGGTGATTTGATCAGTTTCATTGCCTTAGTAATTACCACAGCCATTTTATCTGAGGGGAATACTGAAAACATGTCCTGTTGGTGCGCCTTGAGGACAGGAGTTGAGAAATACTGCCCTACTCTATCCAATGCGAAAAGAAAAATGTTTTGGCCAGAGACCTACTCCATTGTTATCTGCAGAACTAAGGCACTTACAAACGATCAGGAAATCGGAATAAAAATACTGCTTTCAAAGAAATCATACAATAATCTGATGGTTAGTACACAGCTTTCAAGAGCCGATCACGACAGTTCATCCGATATTATCCGATCGGGCAAACTCGAAAATGTAGAGCCTGATTTGCCCATTGCAAGCCCACCAACCCTTGGACAACATACAGAAGATAAAGCATGCATGTTAAGACACCTCTGCCCTTCATATAAAAAGCATGTGTTACTTTTTCCTGTAGATATCAGTGGCCAGGGTGAGCAATAGACAAATAGATGTAAGGGTTTTCCTGTTGACTCTTGATAAGAAGCCAGAATTTAAATATCATTTGTTTATGTTTGGGGAAAGAAGGAGTGTTTTGGAACTATTGACAGAACAGAATGTGAAGATAGATACTAATATGATTGCATGCTTCTGAAATTGAAAAGTTCAGTTAAAATTGTTAAAGTTGTTCTAAAGCCTTAAAGGGGTTGTAAACCCTCCCGTTTTTTCACCTTATTGCATTCTATGCATTAAGATGAAAAACCTTTTTTGTTGCAGCAGCCCCCAGACCCCCTGTTTACTTATCTGAGCCCAATCGTTCCCACGCCGGGGAAGAGCCTAGCAGCTCCAGCCATGGGCTCCGGTCCTCATTGAATAGATTGATAGCAGGGGGGCCATTGACTCCCGCTACTGTCAATCAAGTCCAGTGACGCGGGAGCCAGGGGCGATTCCTGTTGTCTGTGTCAGTGGATGCAGCAACAGGACGGGGAGCGCGCCCACACAAGTGACCCCAGGGAAAACGTTTCCCTGACGGGTCACTCAAGAAGGGGAGGAGTCAGGTGCGCCGCCGAGGGACCCCAGAAGAGGAGGATTGGGGCCACTCTCTGCAAAACCCTTGCACAGAGCAGGTAAGTATAACATGTTTGTTATTTTAAGATAAAAAAAGCAAACATTTAGTATAGTTTTAAAGCGGAACATTACCCATAACAACCCATACCCATAAAAACTTGCTTCTTGCTGGAAGCTGCAATTTTGCTGAAGCCCAGAGCCCCCAAACAGCAGTAAATGATAAATCTGAACTAAACTCATTGATTTAATGGTTTAAATAAACAGTTACATTCCTGGAATGCCGAAATTGCTAACTGTTACATTTGCTTGTGTCCTCGCCCAAACTGTCAAACCATCAAATGGCTGGTATCATTACTGATGACACGTGCAGCCCATGGCAGTTGCAGTTTAAACAGAAGCACACCTTAATGCACCTTAATGCATTCTCTGCTGCAGCTGCCCCCCAGACCCCCTCTTTTCCTTACCAGAGCCCATCCGATCCAGCGATGTGCATGAGCGCAGTGGCTCCCGCTGCTGTGTCTCTCCTCATTGGATAGATTGATAGCAGGAGATTGACTCCTGCTGCTGTCAATCAAATCTGGTGATGCAGGGGGCGGGGCCGTGTCCTGCGGTCTGCAAGCATGCACATAATGAAGAGGAGGGGCCTGGAGTGCTGGCGGGGGACACTAGAAGAAGATGATCGAGGCTGCTCTGTGCAAAACCATTGCACAGAGCAGGTAAGTATAGGCATGTTTGTTATTTTTATAATAAAAAAAAAGTTTTACAACGACTTTAATATTTAAATTCAGATGCTTTTTCTAATACAGTATGTTTCAGTCTGATCACTCTGGACCACACTTTTTCCTTTCACTATAACAATTGTGCTAGGTTCTGAATGCAGGAGTGATGTGGGGCTTGTAGCATCCTCTTGAAACTATGTGGCTTGCATGCATAGTATGTGCCCTTAGTTCTTCATTAGATTCCATATACATTAGTATGTATAGACTGATAACATCCCAAGGAGAGTAAAATAAGGTAATAATAGCTAATCTATTATACTATACCACAAAAGTCAAAGGGCCACAAAAAAAGCTAAACTAACATAGCAAATTGTAATATTTCATTGTTCTTGTAACCTTCATACTGAGCTGTTTATCTCATACTACTGTTTGCAGCCTTGAATTTATTTTCCCGAATGGATCCCGAAGGTATCAGATAGAAAAGGACAGCTTCTTATCTAGAAAGCCACGCAAAACACACAACCTCTTTACTCCATTTCAGACGTCATCTAACTTCCAAGTTACAGCCTTTGTTTCCATTTCTGAGCCAAGAAAACTGGGTCAGTTAATCCAAGTAGAAAACGTTATTTTATGGAGTTAACTCCATGTGATGAGCTGCTGCTTCTCTCACAAGAAGAAATTCCCCTGCAAGTACTTCAATAGAAGCCTCTGAAACCAGCAAGCCTTTTCCTGAATCACAAGTTAAAAGCCTCATTTTATCTCAGGAACTTCCCAGAAACAAGTTAAACTCTTACATCCATGTTGCCACCCTCCAAATCATATTCATGTCTTGACGTTAAAGGATTTAACTTGAACCTCAAGGTGCTGGCAAAACTGCAAGGCTGTGGAAAGTAATATAAATAATATATATGAGACCCAGGTCAAAGGAGGATTTGAGGCAGTTTGACCTTGACTGACAAAAAGGCACCATTTAAGCCAACCTCCTAATTACTACTGTGGCTTGCCATTTAATACCATGATCTTGTTTCTGCTAAATCAGAGGAGAGCCAAGTAACAGTAAAGTCAACCTGCCATAGAAGTGTAGACGAGGCAAAAAAAGAACACCTTGTAAAAGTTTAGATTTTATATTATGCTTATTCTTTTATACTCATTTTGATATATTTTAAAAGATCAAAGCAATGTAATGCATAGCACTCATCCAGTCTAGATACAAATTGACTACCATTATAAAATCTGTTTGGATGCTCTAGATTGCAATTTCCCCCCCCCATATTGCTTTTTGCATTCCCTTTGTGGATCCTTTAGTTTTGTGTTATGCTTTAAGTGTGAGGTGCACACTAAGCAAATCATGAACAAGAATTACATTTATAGAGTTACAAATCCAAAAATAATGAAAGTGGTTTGGGTTTACATTCTCGCCATCCCTCACTCAAATGTACATTCAAATATATAGGTTCCCATGGGACTTTGAAGGCAAGGTATGCAAATGAACAACAAAAATACAATAAAAATGTGCAACTATTACAATCATGCACATACAAAACAATAGGCCATTAGCCATAAAATCACATATTTATTGACAAGTTACAGATATATAGTGGTGGGGTGGAATTTCAATTGTATAATTTCCACTTTAAGAGCTCGTTCACAAGTGTGTTGATTATGAAGAACGAAGTAACACTTATTAACATGCCTATAGCGTTTCTAAAGTGTTTTTGGCACCTTTTTGTTGTGTTATTGAAGCATTGAAAAAGCATTAAGAAAACTTGTCAAACATGCATGAAAGTGTTGTTTTTCTAGGAAAAAGTGCGCAATGTAAAAGTAATATAGAGGAAATGATCTGCTTTGAGGTGTGGTTAGGTTGCGGTGTGATAGCAGGCATTTTTTTCTTCTCTGTAAGATGGATTCACATACTTTGATCTTTTTGATAATGGACTTTGTCCACCTCAAGATGATCAAGGAACTACTACCATTGAACTTAATGGGTGCAGCTGATAAACGCAGATGCCTCCTGAAAGCAACACACTGGCTAATTTGTTTTAAATATTTTTTTTGCAAAGTATATTTTATTAGTATATATATACGTTTTGACAATAATTATATACAACAGTGTAAAAAACTGCAGCAGCAGAAATACAAAACCATTACGAAAATGTTACAAAAAGCAAACAAAATTAAACATTTGCCCCACAGAACATGCACCTATAAAAACCTCCATCCGGAGGAAAGTAAATGACAAAGCTAAGTGAGGTGGTACCCCATTATATCAGAAATATAAGGACAAGTAGAATATTCCTATGTTTTCCCCCCACCAAGATATCATAACACCACAAAAAACATTCAGTTAGGAAACATCAATAGAGGTAGTACAAGTTGGCAATACATTCCTCCTAGGAATTACTGTGCTAATAACCATGGGATAACAGCAGGGATTATACAGGAAAAGACATAATAAAAATACACGAGAGACTGTATCTCTAGATCAGATCCAACCACCGCAAACCTTTTCAAACTTGGCAAAAGCTCCCCTACTTAAATAGGTGGCTTTGTGAAAGGGGACTGCTGGAGTAAAGTAAACCCTATGCAAGAATTTAAAGTGTATCAAATGGTCCCTAGCAGAAACTAGACATGCAAATGGGGCCTCCCAAACATCAGCCCAATCATCGCAGTCCAGACCAGGGGCGAGAGCTTCCCAACCCAATTTACATGACCGCAATACCTGAGCTGTTTCCGGAAAAATATCCCTGTATATAGTGGACAGTGGTTTGGCCAGTGTGTCACTTCGGGTTTGCAGCTCCAGGTCACTGGGTTCAATGTCCAGAAGGCCCGGTCTTAATTGGGACAAAAAGGCATGTGTCAGTTAGATAAACCTGAAGAAATGTTTGTTAGGTAAGTTATAGCGGACTTTAAATTCATCAAAAGTCATTAGGGAATCTTGGGATACTATATGTTGCAGCTTCTTGATGCCAAATTTAGCCCATACTACCAGGTTAGGAAAGTCATAGAATTGTGGAAAATTTGGGTTTCTCCACTATGGGGCGTGAAGAGATAGCTGACTAGAGCTAGTCAATGAAGGCCCATGTGCCATGTACCAGGCTTTAATAACTGAGCGCATAGAGGAGGTGAGATAGTAGAGGGATTTCAAGCCTCTATATATTAAATGAGTAAGGGCTTCGTGTGATCCCACACAGGGTGCCTCTAGGGTTACAGAGGCGTCATCAGAGGAGGTGATCTGACCAATGGTGGACAAAAGTTAATTGACTAACCAGAAAGTAACTATAGAAAATAGGAACCGCTATGCCCCCCTCCCGCCACGGCTGCTGTAATTAGGCCAAGTTAAGCCGGGGGTTCCCCCCATGCCAAAGAAATGAGGATAACAAACTGTCAATAGATTTAAAAACGGATTTGGGGATCCATACTGGAGAATTTCTAAGGACATTGATAAATAAAGGCAAAATTTTCAATTTGATCAAATTAATATAACCAATAAGGGAGAGTGGGAGGTGTTTCCAAGCATTCACTTTAAGTTTTAATAAATTGAGAAGAGGGGAGACATTAAAGTGTTACTAAACCCACAACAGTAAAATCAGTCTGTATATGCAGTAGAGCATGCTCATTATACTCGCTGTGGAACCTAAGGGGTTAATCCTCTGCATTATGTAAAAAGGCTGTTTGATCCTGTCTTCTCTGATCCTCCCCTTTTTGCATTGTCTACAAAACATGTCCGGATAAGACAGAGTTACTGGAGTCAGGCTGCACATGCTCAGTTTGGTGTGTATTGCTGGAGAGTTCTTTTATTTTTCTTGGGAGGGGGCATTTGATCAGCACAGGGCCAATCAACACTCTCCAGACAGGGGTCGGGGTCCTGCATCCTGATAGGAGCTAGTGCAGTATGAAAACTCCTCTTACAAGCTTTAACCAGACACTGATAGGAGCCACACGACTACTATATACTGCTGATGAGAAAAGGTATTTAGCCGTTTATATTTACTAAAATAATTGCATTTCCATGTTCTCTGTACTGTGGGAGACCAGATATAGTGAATGCAGGGTCCTGGGTTTAGTAACACTTTAAGGGCCGGTTCACATTGTAGCGAGGCGGAGCGGCGCGATGCGGCGCTCCAGGCGATCTCAAAGCGGCTTGCTAGGAGACTTCTATCATAGAAGTCAATGCAAGCCGGACCTCGCGGCGTAGCGCGGCGAGGCGGAGCGATGTTACACTTGGCCGGGAATTTCACAATGATTTGGGTCCTGGGACGTAAGTGATATAGACCAGAGGGTGTCATGTCTCTTGTACCTTTACGTTAATAAAATCATTTATATTTGCCGATTTATGGAAAAGAGTAGTCGTCATATATCATCAGCACACCGAGGATAGTCACAGACCAATTTCGAACATTCTCCTCAAAAGTATGACGTGATCGAGGATAGTCCTACGTCCTGGGGCTGGGGACAGACCTCTCACAACTAACCGGGACACGACTAGTTTACGGGGGAG
>BLSH010129094.1:1421910-1454250 GCA_018402905.1 Glandirana rugosa | reverse complement strand
TAAGAGAAAGAGTGAGAGAAAGAGTGCATCTTTGCCTGGTGCCCTGAGACACTAGAAAGACGCCAGACACACGATCATTGAGTCTGAGAGCAGCCATCTGACGCGCATCCAATAAGGAAATTAATTTAGGAAACATCAGGCTGAAGCCCATACGGCTTAATACATGACTCGTATAAGTCCAGTCTATGGAGTCAAACACCTTTTCCAGCTCGAGGAACACCAGGGCCCCCCCAGAAGAAACCTCAGGGCTAAGCTGGGTGTGTGTGTACAATCTACAAATGTTTATTGGCTTTTTGGGGCATTAAACTCATCTGGTCTGAGGAGATGAGGTTATGTAGCACCTTGGTCAGCCTAGTGGAAATTATTTTAGTGAGTATTTTTAGGTCCATATTGAGTAGGGCAATTAGGCAGTAGGAGGAATTGAGGAGGGGGTCTTTGTCAGGCTTAGCTAAAAGCATCACATGGGCTTCATAAAAGGACAATGGCGGGGTCCCAGTCTCTAAGCATTCCTCATATAGCTTTAGTAGCCTAGGTGTGATTAGGTCTCAATCATTTTTGTACCATTCTCTGCAGGGATCCTATCAGGGCCCAGGGATTTACCATTAGGGAACAAGCCTATAGCGGCCTGTAATTCTTTTTCAGTAAACGGGCCGTCTAGTTGTGCTGTGACCAAGGTGGGCAGTACCAGAATCTGGACGGTATCCAGAAAGCCAATAAGGATCTGCGTCTCATAGGGGGAATAGGAGCATACAACTGGGAGTAGTAGTCAACAAACGCCTGCATAATGCCCTCCCCATATCTTACCAAACTGCCATCTAAGGAGTAAATGCAGGGGCCACTGTATTCAGCTTGGAGGCAGCAGGAAGCAGGGCTAGTCATTTCCCAATGCTGCCTAATTTTTAACATAACGCTGTGTTTACTGCATTGTGTGGTGCCCATTGTAATATTCATAGCAGCCATTGAAGGGTGCTTATGAAGCTTTAAAAACACTGCTTAAATGCCATCTAACCACAGGATATTGATGCACATGTGAACGAGCCCTTAGAGGGGCTGAACAACCAAGGCAGCACGTTTGTGAACAGCAACACTGAATATTAACAGTATAGACATAAATATACATGTCATCTATTGTCTATACATGTCATCTATTGTCTTAAATGTGAATGCAGCAAGTGACATGGGATACAGATAGTTTCAAGTTAAGAAATGATGGCCTAACACCAGAAGTATGCGTATGTGTTCTCAGATATATTGTTGAAAACAGTCTAAATATGTTCAGTATCGTCTTATTCGAAATTACAACGTAGTTCTGTGATGGATTACCCATTAACAAAGTGGCCTACAAATGTTGTCTCCACTAACTGAGTTATTCAACCAGGTACTCTACCCAGGCACAATTTTCAGTGAACACTGGTGAAAGACTGGGTTTCTAAAGAAATCTGGCCTCAGACATGGACTTACATTCATTTATTAGTCAAGTCTTAACTCTATAGAAAGTAACTAACTTGCTGAAATCTGATCCTGGTTTCCAGCACACATAAGCCATGGATCGAAATTTGGCCAGTTCAACGGCGACCAACAGAATTTAGATCCATGTATGAGCAACCTGGTTGTACAGAAATCTATTTATCAATCATTGTGATCATTTTGTCCTGACAGTGGGGAAGGCTCCACGCCATAAGAACACAATAGCACAGCAGGAGTAATTCCCCCATCTACCTCAAAGGTGTATATTGTATGGCCTGCCTTAGTTTACCTACTGCCTACAGCAAACAAGACGAGACATAGTGCTTTAGAATTTAAAAGTAGATAAATAGTGAAGGGAGTCCTAGAGTATGAATTCAAGCAACAATTCTCTAAGTTTATATGCATTTTCTTCATTGCCATGCCAGGGGCATTGGACTCTTGACAGGTATTTCTTAATGAAGGGTCGTGGATATAGTACTACCATGGGCACAGAAGGGTAGTTGGCCATGCAGCACTCAAGAAACAGGAAAGTTTGTTTGGCTCAGCTAAACATTCCCATGTCCATGAAAAGGGGAGAGGAACGAAGATAAGCAGTGATGGCAGACCCTGCCAGTACTGCTTATCTTAAGAGGGAATGAAGGGAAATGGATCAGTCTGATAGTTCAGGGTCATTAAATCCACCAGATTATCGTTGGCTTTATATTTCATTACTCACATTCTTCTTTTTTTAATAATGTTAACAGATAAAAGTCTAGTAGGTTTAGACTACTTCATTAGCCTGGGTTGATGACCCTTTAATAGGCCATATGTACTGCCTTCTTTTGATATTAACATTTTGATGATGATCTGTCGTACCTTTGATGAAAGTGACGTTTGAGGAACAGAATGAGCCCTGGCTGTTGAGTTGTAGCCACAGACTCTGAAATGACTGACTGTCCCCGGGGACAAAATCACTCAGTCTCGTAGAATGTGGTGACATTTAAGAAAGAAACACAGAAGAAAATGTCATGCTTAAAAAATTAGGTTCAAACATGCCGGCTTCTGATTTATTTTTATTACAGTCGGGCTGGGAATAGTGATGGATTATCAGTCTTGGAAATGTTTGGTGCATTTTTCACTTTTTTGTTTTAATCAGAATAATCTAATTTTCTGTAGTATTGAGTGTGTGGAAAAGCAAGGCTGGTGAGGCCAGATGGATGGTTTTTACTTACAAATCTCAGCAATAATCTGATGAAGCCAGCAGGAATGTAACAGATTTACCCCGGCGCGCTCTTTTATTAAAACTAGTTGCAAGTGTGCAAAAGGGAACTGAAATATGGCAGTTTATGCAAAAAATAAACATTTATCTTATCTAACACAGTACAGTAAATCAAAATAATTAAGTAGTTGCTGCTTTGGTATATCCAGTGGAATCAGCATAATGACATATTTTAAAATATGCATTCACAATATGAATATATATGGAATAATATCTTTGCATCAAATATAACTAGTTGATTAGCTAGAAAGACTGGCAGAAACAGAGAAATCGATAGGTGTGGGAACATAATTTTGGTGTAAACGTAGTAACCCTTTTGGCTGAGCCTGGGAGAAATATTCACTGTAACATCAGTGAATATTTACAGTAGCAGTCTGATTTTGATGACTTATGTCCACCATTAATTGGTTTCACAAGGTCATCATTATACATGGTCCATGAAATTTGTAGTGTTTAAAAGTAGTATTTAAAGGTAGAACTGATAGTAATGGTCTTTCATATTGCTTGCTAGGGTGGCAACTACACTATATTACCAAAAGTATGGGACACCTGCCTTTACATGCACATGAACTGCAGCCCAGTCTTAGTCTGTAGGGTTCAACATTCAGCTGGTCCACCCTTTGCAGATATAACAGCTTCAACTCCTCTGGGAAGGCTGTCCACAAGGTTTAGGAGTGTGTCTATGGGAATCTTTGACCATTCTTCCAGAAGCGCATTTGTGAGGTCAGTCACTGATGTGGATGAGAAGGTCTGGCTATCGAGTTCTAGCGAGTTGAGGTCAGGACTCTGTGCAGGCCAGTTAAGTTCCTCCGCCCCCAACTCGCTCATCCATGTCATTATGGACCTTGCTTTGTGCACTGGTCAAATTAATTTGGTGGAGGGGGGATTATGGTGTGGGGTTGTTTTTCAGGAGTTGGACTTGGACCCTTAGATCCAGGGAAGGAAACTCCTAAGGTGTCAGCATACCAAGACATTTTGGACAATTTCATGCTCCCAACTTTGTGGGAACAGTTTGGGGATGGCCCCTTCCTGTTCCAACATGACTGCGCACCAGTGCACAAAGCAAGACATGGATGAGCGAGTTTGGTACAGGAACTTGCCCGGCCTGCACAGAGTCCTGGCGTCGACCCAATAGAACACCTTTGAAATGAATTCGAGCGGAGACTGCGAGCCAGGCCTTCTAGTCCACATCAGTGCCTGACCTCACAAATACACTTTGTAAAGTACACTTTGGAAGTATGATCAAACATTCCCATAGACACACGCCTAAACCTTGTGGACAGCCTTTCCAGAATAGTTGAAGCTTTTATAGCTGCAAAGGGTGGACCAACTCAATATTGAACCCTATAGACTTAGACTGGGATGCCATTAAAGTTCATGTGCGTGTAAAGGCAGGTGTCCCAATACTTTTGGTAATATAATGTATATTCAGGTTTACCCAATCAAAACTTTAATTTTAAACGTTAGTGGACATTTAAAAAACTTTTTTTGTGTTTTGATGAAATTATATATTATGATCACTTTTGGAAGCGGTTCTCTCAAGAATATACCTACTTTACTCTCCAGTCAATTTGTCCAGAGTTTACCCTACATGTTAAAAATAGTTGTTCGTTTGCCTTTGATTCAACTGCTGTTGCACCGACTTTTCCTGACAGCCAATAAAGATATTTCAAAGAGCAGACGTGTTCACTGTCAGGGAGCCACCTTTCCAAGAATTATCTTTTGATGATCATAGAAGAGGGTGCCAAATCAACAGAATATGTCCAACCAGTTTGGTTTTCTTTAGGTCTTGATCTCTCAAGCTTGGCTTACTTTGTCATTGAACACCTACAGAGTTAATTGCACATTGGTGTTTAGTGAGCTCCTGGTTTTATTTGCCACAGGGTAAACAAAGCTCCACTATAGCTATCCTATTGCCTCATATAAAGTAATGTTTCTTCTGAGGTGGGTAATTTCGCCCTTTTCCTCCCAGCTATGGTTCATCTAACGCTACAAGCAGGTACAGTTCAGCTCCAACTGCTACAGTCAATTTTTGTATTAGGTAGCAAGATAAGGAACGGTTTTGAGAACTACATTTAATCTTTGTGGTGGAAATAGTTACACACTCGTAGATTTACAAGTAGGCAGAAAGTAGGACTTATTAGACAGAAGTTGGACTTGTATGGACACAAGAGCATTATCAATGATCTCTTAAAGGATATGTAAACGTTTATTTTTTTTAAAACAAACATGTCATACTTACCTCCTCTGCACAGCGGTTTTGCCCAAAGTGGCCCTGATCCTCCTCTTCTGGAGTCCCTCAGCGGCGCTCCTGGCTCCTCCTCTTCTCGAGTTCCCTGCCGGAGAAGCTCTCTCCCTCGGGGCACCCGTGCGGGCATGCTCCCGTGTCCTGCTGCTGCGTCCATTGACACAGACAGCAGGTCTCGGCTCTGCCCCCCCCAGCTCCTGCGTCATTGGATTTGATTGACAGCAGCAGGAGCCAATGGCTGCGCTGCTATCAATCTATCCAATCAGGACCTGAGACACCAGCTGGAGCGGGTGTGCTCGTCCCCGGTGCTGGAATGATAGGGCTCAGGTAAGTAAAAAGGGGGCTCTGGAAGGCTGGTGTACTACAAGAAGTTTTTTACCTCAATGCATAGAATGCAATGAGGTGAAAAACCGCAAGGGTTTACAACCCCTTTAAAATCTGAACTAATGGTTAACCCTTGATCATAGCTGCTGATGCCCAAATTAAAGGCTATCTTTGGTGACATGATATAATTATGGTGGGTATGGAGTACGCTACTCTGGAGGTATTTTAGAATGTTAGTAGGTTTTCAATAATTTTATGTTTCTTTTTGTGGAAGGTGATCATAAATTTTCCAGGATGCTGGTAAAGTTTTTTTCTTATATTTGATTGACAATATAGGAGTTCAAATTTGAATTCTGATGTGTTTTACCTCAGAAGAAACTCATAAATAAAATAAAATGAATAATTGTAAAGTTGCGTAAATATGGAAAATCTTCTGAACTCCGGTATTATTGGGTTACATAGTATACACATATTATGATACCAATAACATTCAAACTTTGCTAAGTTAAATTACTCTTCTTCTCAGCACCCTGCAGTTCAGAAAGCAGGCTCTGTGAAACGTGTGACACAGCAGCGTCTACTCACAGGGCATAGTGAATACATTTCACAGATCTCAAAGTAGCAAGGGCACATTTACATGAGCTTTGCTCGCTGAAGAGCAATCTGTAGTGGAAGGCTTTTCAGAGGGCATTTCAGAGGCATTGAGGAGGTGTTATTTTGCCTCCTCACTGCCTGTTTTAACCTCTAAAAAGCTGCACCACCATTACAAGCGCATGCAATGTGGTCCCATTTAGGTGAACACACCTGCTGAACATGATGGGTGGCTAATTTTTGCTGTGCCACAATTCAAAGTGTCATGGCGGTGCAGGGGCGGACTGACAACCCATGGGGCCCCAGGGCAATAGAAGATCATGGGGCCCCCCCTGTATCCCTGTCCACATTCAAGCCAAACAAAACACCACCTACTTATTGCACTGCGCCCACATTACATGGGTTCGCCCCTACAGATGTGGGAAAGGTGTCCTGAGTGCCCACGCTAGTGTGCCCCTGTCAGGCCAGGTACCAGAGCTCAGTGCTGGAACTTGGTCCGGGACTGGGCTCCAGGATCAGCACAGATTCCTTGGGACTGAAGTACCAAGAGCCTCTCATGGGACCCCCTACTGGCCAAGGGCCCTCGGGCAGTGCCCGAGTGCCCCTATGGTCAGTCTGCCCCTGTGGCCGTGGCATATGTAGGACCCCATCTGTTGTAGCTTAAGGGGAGCAGTTGGTAGAGGGGGAGAGGAGGCACTGTAAAACACATGGCTAAACTTCATGTTTTTACCACCTCCTAACCGCAAATGTGAGCATAACCCTAATGTGTGTGGATCTTTACAAAGTAAGTTTACAAATTGTGAGGTTGTACAGAATAATAGGAGTAGGCTAGAGATTATTGAGATCCAATGTGGAATTAAATATAGAGTTTTACATTTAGATATTTTTTTTTCTGGATTTATTGGAAAGAAAGAAGTTTTGACAATATAGTATTCCCTGGAAAGTATAACAATATATAGATATTGAATAAATGTGTATTGTGCAGTTATGGTTCAATTCAGATATCAGTATTGCAAAAGGTTAGCATTTAACCAATGCCTAGTGCACATGAGCCAAAATATCTGGAGACAGCCAGTTTGATAACAACCGGCCGACATTCGGCCCATGTGTATGTCAGCTGGTCCGACAGAAGCCAGCCATTTAACCGGCTTCTGTTGGGCAAGCATGCTGGAAAACCAGCAGCCAACCATCTCCCGCTCAGCGCTCTCAGCCAATGGCTGTCCCCCTGTCAGTACGCAACTAACGTCGGATCGTTAATACAGTGGCTCCAAAAGGAGCTGTCAGGTTTTTTTTTGTTCAACCCAGTGCATTGAACGAAAAAAAAACCGATTAGTGTGTACCAGGCTTAAGACTCTTACTTAAACATAAGTAATAATACGTATAGTAACAAATGGAATATGTCTAAATACACTGAAAGGTTAAAGAACAGATGATTAGGGTTTGAGACAAGTAGCCGTTGTCTGGAAGCATTGAACAGAATGTATGAAAATGTTTGTTTTGTGATTTGCTTGGGAGTTTTGGATTTTCAGATCTGGTTTTACAGAAAAGGATTTGCAAGGAGAGAGGTAGCAGCAGCAGACAAGCAGAAAAGTGATTCCCGGGTGAATCATTTCCTCGTATCTGGGAGTCCTTGGCAGCAGTTCATAAGATTGTCCTAAATAATGTGTGTACTCGAAAAGCAGCAGAGAGCTATTGAGCTAAGTAGTTTCAGGGAAGCTGTCAGTTGGCTAATAAGGCTACGCTCTAATCCCAAAAGCCAACAGCCTTACTGTGATAGTGATATTAATGTATGGGAAATTAGAATTGAATGTAATGAAAATCACCTAAACTGTGGCTTCATAGTTCATTAAAACCTTCGTCCTGTTGTGTGTGAGATTCCAGCATTTCAATATTCTCTTGGTCAAACTGTAAACTACTTAACTATTCCCCGTAGAGTCCACAAATCAGAACCAAATATTCACACATTTGTAAATGCTTGTGAGAGTACAATTGCATATCTTTATTCCTAAACATAAACTTACATAACTACGTGCATATTTAAAGTAGTATTAAACCCTTATTTATTTCCCCTATATCAGTGTTTATATCAGAACTTTTAATATTTTGATTCTTAATTGTGGTCCAAAATATGATTTTTACCTTTACCCCTGCCGTATAATCGATGCCACTTCCTGTTGGGGTGCGTGCACTGCTTACATCACATGTGCAAGGGCTAATTGCAGGGAAACCAGATGTCAGTCTAACAGCAGTGTTGCTGTTAAAAGAAAAGGCTATCTCTGTAATTTCTCTTTACAAACAAAGTGTAGTCCAGGGAGTGTGCAGGTAAAGTGGTTGTAAACCTCAGACATGAAATATGAAGAAAGCATATCCCTCTATAGTGTGTATTTGTCTCAATCCAGAACACTAAATGTTTGTGCCCGCTGCCTCCTTCCTCCGCTATCCGCATGAGTCACTTCTGACAAGTTTTCCTGACACCAAGAAAAAAAAGGTGACAGGGGAGGGAGCTCCAGCTGATTGATAGCCTTGGCTCTGTTCCTGTGTGCTGTGTAAAGGGGATGTGTCCCCTCCCTCCGATCAGCTCTCAGAGCTCTCCTCACTGATGTAACTTCAGCTCTCCGCCCCCTGCTTTTACGAGCTTAGCGATCCTGTGTAAATTCTGCACTTTGAATGGCTGTAGAGGAAAGACGGCTGTTAATAAACGGGTACAACTTATGTAGGAGGATTTGTTTCATCTCTGTGTATCACCTGAGTATATATATATATCTATATATATATAGATATATATATATATATATAGATATATATATATAAACTCTACTGGGTTTATTTGATGGTTTACAACCACTTTAAGGGTGAATCAAAGTAAACCCTGGAAGTATAGGCGTAATTGTGCACCCTAAGACAGGAAGTGTGTTGGGGTTACAGAACATCTCCACCTCTCCTCATCTTCAAAACTTAGAGAGATGTATTCCGTAGTTCCAGAGTTGAACTTGGCAGGGTAGATAACACTGCTTGAGATTTCAGTGCACCACAATCAGAGATTATGGGAGGTTATAAGCTCAGTGGATTTCTGTATTAATCAACAGGTATTTTTTTCTGCACTTTCAGAACACCTTCAATGGTACGTATATTTATCAGACCAGAATGAAGCAAATAAGAGAAGTTTACTATTATGCTTGACATACACTTTATTATTTATTTAGCTTTACTTATATGGCATGATAATTAACTCGCAAAGCTGGAAGTCAGATTTGAGGAGACCCTGAGGTCTCACAGTCGAATCTTTGTCAGTCGCATTACCTTACATTGGTAGCAGTTTCTGCCTCTTCAGGGAGTGCATTACAATATCATCAAATAGCTGAGCCTTTTTTGCAATTCTATTAAAAAGATTAATATTCCTTCACACTCAGGCTTGGAGAAACAGTGGATTCTCAGCTTGAGGTCAAGCAGTTGACAGCACAGCAACTGTGAGACCTAAGGCAGGCCATACATGGTGCAAATTCCTTTTCTGCAACTGCGGGGTAAGCTGTCCCCACTGGGAGAAGACAGCGATTATTGCTAGAGGCTATACCAACCACTAGCAATAATCACAACTAAAATCTGGCAGGCTGATTGTACTCAAGCTGATCTATCAATCAACTTCAGCCTGCCCATACATGGTTCGAACTGTGTATGGCCTGATTCAGGTTCAAGAATCATCCTGAGACAAAGTAAGTAAATCTGAAAATAATCCTTGACAGTTTTCATTATTTAAAATGAAGATTTAGATGTTTGTGTTGACCTATTTCTAAAAGTAATTAGATGAATTGGTAACCTAAAACCTGGCATCCTTAAAATGTATCTAAAGTCATTATCTGGGGAGCTGGGAGAATCACAGATGTGAATTTGTCCAGATGACCATCATCATCCAAGGTGATTTTCCTCATTTTGAATAGATTACCTCTCACATTTTGTGTCTACAAGACAGGGAGTGCAGAGAAATCTCCTTGGTAGGACAAAGATGGTGAAAAAGCGCAGCCGGATTGCCTACTCTAACAAGGATGGAAAAAATGGATTTATTAATACCTGAAATATCTTGTATATGTGGCACAGAAATTCTGCTATTTCACGTTGTTAGCCGCATCCTGTTGCAGGTTAATAAACATTTTAGGAAATATATAAAATATATAAAACTTAACAGTGACCATTAGCCATTTTCCTTACTGAAAGTACTGTACTAGAAATCAGTAGGGGGTTGGAAAATGTTTCATTTGCAGTGGATAAGACTGTCCACACACTTGAGATGACAGTCACATTATCTGGACATTCTCATCTTCACTTGATGAAAACCTCATGTCCATAATCCTCAAGCATGACCATCAGCTGACTGTTCTGGGGAAGGCAAGCAATCAGTCAGACAGTTAAACAAATCTATACTGACTGCTAGTGTCCCTCCATCCCATGCAGTGTCAGAGGAATCTTTCAGTCCCATTTTCTTTCTTGTTAGGGACTTTTGGCCAAGCCACACATTTCTCTGAATTGTGTGTCCTCTTGTTACAGGTTCCAACCAAAACATGGCAACTATGTTGTATGGTTGGCTTGTTAAAGTCTAAATCAGCCTTTTTCAACCAGGGTGCCTTGGCAAAATGCCTAAAAATTGATCAACAATTGTATACAAATCAGCAGGCGGATCAAGCCTGCCTTTTAGTTACAAAAAGCCACAGGTTTTCATTATGCACCATTACAATTTTCTAGACACTGGCATCCTAACAACAAATTACATCATCAGTTAATAGGGAGGATGCCTCCACAGCATCCTTGTTTGACCCTTTTGTGCCCCTGTCCCTCAGCACTGGGGTGACATTAGCTGACTGGTGGAGAAAAATTGAGGGAGAAGAGAAACATTGGAATACAAGTCAGTGCCAGTGTGCAAAAGTGTATTTGCTTTGGAAGTATAAATCACCTCTAAAAATGGATGTGCTATGTGTGGATGTTGCTGCATTATGTAAAGCTATTAGAATAGTTTTTTACATTTTAGAGGCACCTGCCTCAAGACTGTCCATAATTTTAAAGGGTGCCTTGAAATTGTCTATCATTTTAAAGGGTGCCTCGGCTGAAAAAAGGTTGAGAAACACTGGTCTAAATGTATGAAAATGTTTCCTTTTAATTTACACGCTTGGGAGTTTTTTACATTATTTTCATTTTTAGTAGTAGCGATGAACGAGTATAATGAAGCTTCAGGTTAGGATTACCAGCTCCTGTAGACCTCACAGATATAATTTCAGATCCTGGCACAGACAAAAATGTTAACTTTCTTTCCTCATGTGGTGCTCATGTTAGTGTATGCAGTTACCACCATTTTCTATGTATCTACTTTACATTATATAATACACAGAGTAAACAGCGTTGCTCAAGCACACTTGGGTTCAGTTTCAGGGAGTTTTTGCGCTCAGTAGCCAGTGTCTGAAGTATCTTCATCTTTTCTTCAGCAGTCAGAAATGACAGAAACAAGAAGAAGAAAGAACCATTGAAACAGGAGTGCACAGAGAACTACGAAATGACAGCCGAGCTTGATGACCTGACAGAGAAAATCAGAAAAGCGCATCAAGAAACCTTCCCCTCCCTATGTCAGCTGGGGAAATACACTACGGTAGGTTTTACCTGCTAATGATTTGGAACTGCTGCACATAAGACACTGTTCTCACATGTTGAATTACATTTTCTTTCATCTACCACTAGTCATGATTTATAAATGTGACGGTAAAATTCCTGTTACTTGTTCTCCAGGAAGAAGATGAAGAAGATTTGCTCCAGAGTTTCCTATCATTTATACTCTGTGCATATATTCTGCCCAAATCACTGCTAATTATTAATCTACATTTGTTGGATGATATTCCTCTTTAGTTAATACCCCTATAGTTACGGCAGAGGGCAAAAATCTGTGCAATGCAACAAAATAATCAACAAAAAATGTTCTGAATACAAGTATGCTGAATTTAATATAGTCATACTTAAGTTGATCTGATTGTTCATGTTGGGAACCCCTTTGGCATTTATGTAGCTGACCTTTAACTAGTGTTCATTGATGAAAATGGTAAGTCTGAACACAGGTATACTAGATTTAATAAATTCATACACAAGGTGGTCTGATTGCTCATGTTGAGGGCCCAAGAAAAACCCAACAAATGTTGGTTGACACCGAACTGAGTTGACAGCTCTGCAGATCTCTGGTGGTACCATTTTTCTGATGAGAATTTGTTTTCTGTACACATATATATTAATGTTCTACAAACTATATCATACAATAACATTTTTTGGTGTATTGCATTAAGTTCTCGCATAAGAAGATGCTTGTTCAAATTTAAGACCTGACTCCTCTTTCAGTTCTGCAAGTGATAATAATCAGTTGGGGCTAGACAGTAATATTTGAGCCTATGGAACTTAGAGAAGTGTTGCTTTATTCCACTTATTGGTTGTATTTTTAGTGCACATCTTGAGCAATGGATGCTTTGCCCTTTTTTCATGAAACATGATAGCAAAGTCAAGTGGAGGCAAGAGACAAGAGGGGTAATTTCTTACCCAAATTATTATTATTATTATTATACAGGATTTATATAGCGCCAACAGTTTGCGCAGTGCTTTACAAAATAAAGGCAGATAGTACAGTTACATCACAATTTAGTACAAGAGGAATCAGAAGGCCCTGCTTGTTAGAGCTTACAATCTAAGAGGGAGGGTCAATTGATACAAAAGGTAATAGCTGTGGGGTATGAGCTGATGTAGAAAGTAAGACAGTGTATTAGATAGAAGCAGGATAGGCTTCTTTAAAGAGAGGTTTTCAGGGATTGTCTAAAGATGGATAGATTAGGAGACAGTTGGACAGATTGGGGTAGGGAGTTCCAAAGGATGGGAGAAGCTCTGGAGAAATCCTGGAGGCGAGCATGGGAGGAGGTGACAAGGGAGCTAGAGAGCAGGGGGTCTTGGGAGGACCGAAGACGGCGGCTTGGTTGGTATTTTGAGACCAGGTTAGAGATGTAGCTGGGGGCAGAGTTGTGGATGGCTTTGTAAATTATTGTTAGTACTTTGAATTTTATTTGTTGGGTTTGTGGAAGCCAGTGAAGAGATTGGCAGAGAGGGGTGGAGGACACTGAGCGGTTGGTAAGGTAGATAATGTATGCAAAGGTAATCCAATGAAGAGAGTGTTGCAGTAGTCGAGGCGAGAGATAACCAGAGAGTGAATTAGAAGCTTGGTATTGTCATTGGTTAAAAAGGGGCTTATTCTAGAGATGTTGCGGAGGCTAAATTATCACAAAAGTAGACACACAGCTATTTCAAATTAACATGTCTCTCATTATGTAACAATTTTGTATGTATTTGCTTTTCCTTTGCCTGCAATCCTAGACAGCAAACTGAGGCAGTTTTTCAAAGGCCTGCAACAGAATTACCACTGTAGATAAGACAGATTTTCACTTCCAATATGTGCACAGTTATGGAGTGGTCAGAGGCAGGTTTTATATTCCTGTAGAATACTTTACTTTAAACCAGCAGAAGCAGGAACTTATAAATTAAGCTGCAACCTTATAGTAAATCTGTCTCATGTTTTGCCTCTTCTGTTTGTCTTGCATCAGGACAACTTAATAACTGCCCCGCAATGTTTTTAACAGATGTCATGAAGTCCCAGCTGTTTCCTGCTGCTTTGTAACAAAGGACACAGCACAAGGATGGAGGACATGGGTTGATCTTAGCACTTGGGTTGGGATTAGCCCCAGGGCAACACATTGCCTTTGAATGCTCCTGAGTGGATGCATGGTATAATGTCATAACGTACACAATGGTATAATGTCATATAACAAAAATAAAACATTTTGGATTTTACTGATTTTGAATGAGTACATTCATTCGTGTCTTTTTTTAAAAAAAATATCTGCCAGGAGTTTAAACCTGTTGTCATATATGTTAGTCATGGCTATATCACATTTGAGCTGCCCCTAGAATGTGTATGTCAATCTAACCAGCCTCTGTTTGTTATCTATGGGTATCTTTACTGTGACGCCATTATGTTTTGCAGATCTGATTATGGATTTAAAGCCTTGTCCTAAACTCTCCATTCCTTCCAAATCTGGATAGTGTTTTGTGCACAATATATATCATACATATCTGAGTTGTCATGTGTGTGTATATATATATATTATTATTATTATATTATTTCCTGTGTTTGGAAGTTAAAGAATTTCATAAATGCATTTTTTTGGCATACTGGATTATGTGGTTTGATTTCACTTGTGTAATGCTGTATAACAAAAATGACTGAAATAGAAAAAGCAGACCAGTGGAATCCAAAAACTGTAAATTTACAGGCCATATGCTAGTCCAGCCCAAACATTATTTGGCTGAGTTTTGTTTGGTTTTGGCCATACACAAATCCGATTAAATCTAGAAACTGCTTTTCCTTAGTAATGAATCAAAGAATCTGGCAGCATAGACAGACTATTATATACATATGGATTTTAGAAAGAATTTCTGGTAACTTGCCTCAAGACAGGCTGTCCAGAGAGGTTGCAGCTGTTATTAATGTTACCTGTCCCAAACAAGAACCAGAAGTGCCTTAATTCTGTGCATTATTTCTAGATTATCAGCATTTTTGTTTTACTTGTCATTCACAACCCTGTTGGCAAGACCAATTGTCTTCTCAGCTACAATATTATTCTGGAATTATACTGCAGATTGAGATGAATTGCTAAGAAAGGAGGAGGAATTTACAGTAGCACCACAATGCAAATAAAACCCAGGACAGGATGCGGGGGAAAACGGAGCCTCCATACTCTGGGAGGGTTCTCTGCGAGGATCATAATTGTTTTCCTTGGTAGAACAGGTCCTCCTCGTTGCTTCATTGGTATCTAGTGTTGCTGTGTCATAACTACACAAGGGGTTCCCTCAATGCTGTAGTTGAGGGGCATGATCACTGCATTAGGCTCCAGAGGCACATGCCACCACTACTGGAATAGACATCTGTTTATGGTGTTTGTGGGGCCTTCATTCATATTGTACATTAGAGGCCCAATACATTTAGTAACCTTCCTCCTGTTTCTAATTATTTAGACTTCCTTTATTATCTAGAGGAATACAAAAACATAACAGCAATTTTTAATTACTAACATGTGACAGTGTCCTGACCTGACAACATGCTGTTCCTGAACCTTGTGTATTTTCACTAATGTTTGAGTGTGTGTGTCCTAGCTGTGATTGTGGTTTGGCACTATCACACACTCGCCCAAAGAATGACCTCCGTTAGGAAACACTACACCCTTCCAGCTCAAGCACTGAGCAATAGATGTCGAAGATAGAGTTTGCCATTCTCATTTTGCAAGCTATAATACTCTCTGGATTGTGCTCTGATACGTAAGCATGAGGTGTAATCAAGAATTTAAAAGCTTAAATTATTCAGGTAAAACGCTAGTGAAATGCCAGCACCGTGCTTGAGTTCCACCTCTTGCAATGCAGAACATTATTTTGTAAGGGTAATAATTTATTTAAATAGGAAAAAAAGTGTCCTTTGAAGACATGCAGACAGTCTACAGATTTTAAATGAAGACACAGATGAGCCTGTGTAATGTAGACAATGACCAATCTTCTAGTCTTTCATTTATCATTGATAAGTGAAATTATTATATTTTCAAAGGAAGGACATATTCCTGTGATTGTTAATTCTGAGGAAGCCATGCAAATATGACTGGAGATGTGGCAATAAGAAAAGTTGCTGAGCCCAGGGAAACTTGCTCCATGTGTCTTTGCAATTGTCGTTGCTTGCCCTTGCTTTTAGTCAAAACAATCAATGTAGACATACTGTTAAATAACGGGAATTAATACTGGGGCCAAGTAAGCAGTTTTCTCTTGGGACCTCTTTGTGTATTCCACATTGATGGTCTGATAAACCATGTAGTGGAAACAGAATCAAATGCCTTTCTGATTTTAACTATCTGTATGACAAAGGTCAATGTTCCGCTGAATTATGTATAATAGCAAATATTTAGCAAGTACGCTTTGACACATAATTGTTTGTCACAAGTGTTTTCTAATGGTTGTATCTTTATTACCAGAAAGCCTAGACCAGAGTTTCTCAACCAGGGTTCCGTGGAACCCTAGGGTTCCTCCAGAGGTTGCTAGGGGTTCCTTGAGCAATGGTCAATTTCTACCTCTCAGATAAATTCCCAATGATACCATTGATCTTTTTAGCTATATGTAAGGGGGTAATTCTTCCCAATGACCACAAGTGTAAGGAGCATTCTTCCCATTGACCATCACACTAATGTATCATGAGTTGTAGATTTTTCATTTGTAGCAGGGGTTCCCCGAGACTGGAGAATTATTTCAAGGGTTCCTCTGTGTTCAAAAGGTTGAGAAAGGCTGGCCTAGACCAATAATTTGACAACTGTAGTGGTCACCAGGGGACACATGTGACTGAGTATTTCGAATGGCTTTAAGCTTGTGGGGCCTGCTGAGCAGTCACTTAGCTATATTTAATAAAGAGTCAGCATGGCATCTCATTTTATATATACAAATGCTACCTCCCAATTTTGTCCAGTCCCTAATGATGTTCACACTGTTGATAATCCATAAAAATATCAGTTTGTTAATGTGGTATGTATGATATTCTTGAATGCTTTTATTCCCAGTTATGCACTGATTTCCTGGATCCACTAAATGGGTACTCACTGTTCTAAACAATGGTTTTCATTTTTTAATAAACTTTAAAGCTGAACTCCAGGCAAATACAAAAATGCAGCGTGTATATACAGTGGGTATAGAAAAGAATTACCCCAGCCTGAAATAAAGACAGATACAATTTTGTTTTATCCAGCTGTATTTACCAGTGCAACTTATAATATCCAAGTGAAAGATATAACACCAGCATGTCAGTAAAAAATAAAAATATAAAACAGAATCACTGAGTTAGAAAAAGGATCAGTATTTTGTTGGACCATATTTTGCTTTAATTACAGCCTTTAGTCTGTTGGGATATGTCTCTACTAGCTTTGCACATCTAGACTTTGCAATATTTACCCACTCTTCTTTGCAGAACTGCTCAATGTCAGTTAAGTTTGATGGTGACCATTTGTGGACTGCAGTCTTCAAGTCATTCCACAGACAACCACTCTGTGGTCATTTTTGCTGTGTGCTTTGGGTCATTGTCATGTTGGAAGGTAAACTTTCTTCCCATTCACAACTTTCTGGCAGAGAGCAGCAGATTTTCCTTGAGAATTTGATGGTATTTTGCCCCATCCATTTTCCTTCTATTCTGGCAAAGTGCTCCAGTCCCTGCTACAGAGAAGCACCCTCTTAACAGGATATTACCACCTCCATGCTTTACTGTAGGAATGGTGTTATTTGGATGGTGAGCTGTATTAAATTTCTGCTAGACATACAGCATTATTTGGCGTTGAGGTCAAATAATTCAATTTTAGTATCATCTGACCACCTTAAATGCACCTTGAAGATTCCGAGGCCACATGGAAAAAAGTGTTATGGTCAGATGAGGCTAAAACTGAGTTAGATGGTCTCAACACCAAACGATGTGTCTGGTGAAAATCCAATACAGCTCAACATCTAAATAACACCATTAATAATAAGACTGTGTCTATCTTCATTCCAGGCTGCAAAGCAACAAAATGTGATTATTTTAAAGGGTGAGATTCTTTTCTATACCCACTATATATTTATAATATATGCCTGAGTTTGGCTTGATTGCAACCTCTAATCCCCTGTACAGCATCACCCAGATTGGAAAATTCTGCATGTACATGTTCTGACAAGGAACAACCTTGACTAGAGGAGAGAACAGAGAGATTACCTTGTCTGTCCATTACTGCTTCTTCACCGTCCAGCACCAGACTGAGGGCAAGCAGATGACCCAGCTGTGTTGCTAAACTTCAGTAAAGAAAATTGGGCCACCAGGCTTTCTGTACTGTTGTGCAGGGATGTGTAAATGGGTGGACAAAAATCCAAATTATTTGGTACATAAAATAGCTCTCTTATATGATGTACTGATGTTTGAAAGTGCATTTGTTTTTTGGAGTCTGGCACCATACCTCTCAGTGCCAGACCAGTAGTGGCTTACTGTTTGCGAAAATGTAACTGTTGTGTTCTGTGGATGTAAGCACCTTTATTTACCAAAGATTATTCACTGAATTTTAATGTCAAATTAATTTAATATAGTCCTAGCAGAACACTAGGATGATGTAAGTAACAGGCTTGTTGGAGAGAGTTTTTATGACATTTATGTGAACTGCCACATTAAATAGAAATAAAAGACAAAATGAAGAACATCAATCCAAGCCTACTTTGGCATCACAGCTATATACTTGTATGCACTTGTGTGCTCTGGGGCAGGATTCAAGATGACCTGTCTTAAAATTTTAGATAGCAGCTAAAACATTAGCACTAAATAACATTTCAGCACTTGATTAGTTAGCTTTTATATTTTTACTTCTGTGTGAATGGCAGCAGTCTTAACAATTGGCAATCAAGGGTGTGGTCTGGCCATTGGAATGTGAATCCACATTTTGCGTACAGTTCAGGAATAGCGAACCACCAGGTGTACTGCAGGACACTGCTCCGGAGATCAGTCACGCTCTTTCCTGAGCATGAATCTCACTAGCAGGGGGAACTTTGAAGATAATATCGCTAGCCACGCAGGCCAGCGAAGCAGGAGAAGTCAACAGACACAATGGGCAGAGAGCTATATCTCTATTACTAATTGGGAGCAGTGAGTCCTACTTCACCCCACTGTCCACACAGCAGATCACCACTCAATTCCCCCACAGGGTACCCCAAGTCCCAAAGCAGTGCAAATAGCAGGGTGGATTTGATTTAAATCAAGTCAATTTAAACCATGATTTAAATCACTAGTAAAAAGCCTTGATTTAAATCAACTCGATTTAAATCATAATTTTTAAAGAGCAACTGTCATCTCTGTCCTGCAGCGGCTCCTCCTCTGACCCGCTGTTGACTCACTGACAGTCCCATCCACCTTAATGGGAAAGCTGGTGATGCTGCAGTGACACAACAAGGTGAGGAACGTGGCGGCAGCAGGTGAGTGGATGCCCATTGTCAGGCGCTGCCATGATGGATCTGAAATGACAGGTGATCTTTAAATGTAAGGACCTATTGTTGCTGGTAGTTAGAATCTTTAATTTTTGCAAACAAAATGAAGGTTTCCTATTTAGAATAATAAGCTGTCAGGTTAGTGAAACAGCGATATCAGAACCAATTCAATCATACAGTTTGTAACGTACATAGATTTGTAAAACAATGGGATAACGGAATATTCCTGAACTTTGTTTTATCTCATGGTTACTGTAAAATTGTGTGAATGCATCAATGCAGTGCATGTTATCTCAGCTTGCAGAGCTTGGATTCATTGAATGAGTTTACCAAAAAAGTAAATATTGCAGAATATACAGCCTCATGCTACATAGCTATGCGCCATTTCATGCTGAATAAACTAAATTATTAATGTATCCTAAATAGAAAACTATCTTTAGATAGATTTTTATTCCAAAGCATTTTATTAAAATAAACATGATAAAAATCATAAAAATTGATTTAAATAAAAAAAAATCTGATTTTTTTTTTTTTAATTTAAAAAATCATTGATTTTTATCCTCCCTGGCAAATAGTGATCCTATAGAGGCCTTAGACAATAAACAGTATATGAAAGATAGTTTCTGTCCTGTAAACTAAATGTGAGGATACTGTCTTCTCTTTTCAAGCCTTTAAGGATAAAACAATAAGGTAAGAGCACAACATTGCAGAACTTTTACTGCAGCTTGATGCTGTTTAAAATAGAATCTGCCACTCTGACATTAGAATCAACAGACTCCCCAAGGCCACTGAAAAAAAGGGATTTAAAGCCCACACTTCGTGACCTCTTGAAATCTATTTCGGGGGACACATCAAAGTGCCCATTGCATTTGACAGTGCCCCTAGAGCCCTGGTCCCTAAAAAGAGTGATATTACTAAACCCTGACAGGTAAGCTGCACAACTATTCAGACAAAGAAGCTATGTTTGCTGTGCCAGTGCTTGCAGGCCACTGGCAAGGTGATATGCCTAATACATGTGGTCCAGATTGTGAATTAGGTCTGCTGCTTCCCCCTGGTTAGCGGGATGAGAATACACACTGTGCTAGTGTTTGCAGGCCACTGGCGAGGTGATATACCTAATACACATGGTCCAGTAGGTGGATTAGGTTCACTGCTTCCCTTTGGCTAGTAGCATGTAATTACTTCAACCCATGGTTCAGATATTTACTATCAATAATGCTTCAGCCTGAGGGGGATTCTAGACATGTTCCTGGTTGCTCACCTACCTGCCCCCCCCCCCATTAGATTCACTCTGAAATTCTGGGGGAGGTTACTTCTCCTTGGAGACACTCTGCTGCGGTGGGTCGCAGCTCTTGTGATGGCGTTATTCTTTTGGCGTACCATTCAGGGGGGTCTGTGGTCTCAGAGATTCTTGGCTCCTTATTTAATGCTTACAGAAAAACTAAAATATCTGTGCTAATGTAAAAGGGCCCTGTTCTCCTAAAAAGGACAGTACAGTCTGAGATGAACTCAGGCATTTTTAACCCCAGATGTTAAATTTACCAGTGTAGCGCTACCCCTGTAGGAGCCACTGGATATGTTTGGGCCCTCCTATCCTGTTCCTGTGATAACTCAACCTGTATCTGGACCCGAATACTGACACACATAGAAACAGTTTGGGCTTTATTAACAAAGGCAAAGCCATGTAAAGGAAGATGGGTTAGACAACACAGAACACAATTCAGGATACTCTAATACTTTTCATTCCCTTCCAGTCAGAATGCACCAGGCCAATGTATGAGAATAGAATTAACCTTGACACTGTAAAGTATCACTGGGGCGAAATGTCAGTGACAATTCCAATATAAATATTAACAACAGTGCTGTAAATATGCTCTGCCTAACCAATGGCAAGTTGGCTAACAACTGAGTCCTTTTAGTGTTGGGACCCTTTCCTCTTGACAGAGCACTCTTTTCCAACTGGGGGGCAAATCCACTGTTTAAGCAAACATCCCATCTTGGCATATCTCCTTGCTGATTGTGGATGGCAACAGTGATACACTATGGTGGCCAATAGGTCTGTCACCAAACTGGAGCTGTGATAAAGTCCTCCTGGTCACTTCCCAGTCTTAGATCACTTTCCCTCCCGAGTGGTGATAAAGTGGAACAAAGTGAGATGCATGGCAGCCTCAGCCCGAATTCCAGCCAGGCCATGTCCCAAATGCATTTTGCTGCACCACTTGAAGCTTAATCATGGGGGACTCCATGATTAAGCTCCAAGGGACGGAGCAAATTGCGTTGGGGCTTGACCTTTCTGGAGTCCGGCTGAGGCTGTCATTCATCTCACTTCATGCACATGGCTCTGCTTCATGATGTGCGGCATATGGATATTTTCCTTTGACATTGCAACAAAATATTGAAACAAAGAAACTGGAACTGCAGGATACTTCAAAACTCCTGTACAGTGACACAATCTCCGAAGAGTGCAGCAGCCAACCACTCACTCTGCAGCAGTAACACAGGAAGAGAACACATGGCCTTAGGCTCTCCAGAACAGTCACCCCAAATGCAGTACTGCAATCACATGGCTCTTAGCTGCAAAGTCCTCTGTAGTTTTTTCCAGACATGATAGTCTCTCAAAAGGAAAAAGGGAAAGGTTTGGGACTTTGAATGAGGCATGCAAATTAAGAGAGCAAAAGACATAGTAGTCTAAATAAAGTTTCAGTACACCTGTCAGTAGACAGAAGTTAATTAGCCATACATCTCAAAAATACATATATTTCATATATATACATACATGCATGCATGAAGGAGCACAATGTTACATAGTAACTGTAAAAAATAAGTAATTTTTACATGATTACAAACAGCATACCCATAGGATAATCGTAGTGAAAATGCATATGAAGTAGTCAAAAACCCATGATAATAAAGTAAATACATGTGTTGTAAAGCAGGTAATAGAGTCAAAGGCTTGATGCATTTCGTGGCCATGCTGCCACTCATCAGGAGCCAGGTGTCAATAAAATATCTAAGGGGTATGCAAATAGACAATGGATAAAACGGAGTACAGATCAATAAAAAAGAAGAAAGAGGGGAGGAGATTGTCAATTTGCATAGCCCTTAGATATTTTATTGACACCTGGCTCCTGATGAGTGGCAGCATGGCCACGAAACGCCTTGAGCCTTTGACTCTATTACCTACGTTACAACACATGTATTTACTTTACCATCATGGGTGTTTGACTACTTCATATGCATTTTCACTACAATTATCCTACGGGTATGCTGTTTGTAATCATGTAAAAATTACTTATTTTTTACAGTTACTATGTAACATTGTGCTCCTTCATAGATCCAAAGATATGGGACAGTTGGGTCTGCCAGACATCCAACTTTATTATAAAGCAATCACTCTGTTGCAGATATTAAACTTGAATTTCCATACACGAGATAAACCATGGATTCCACCAGAAAAGTCTATGGCATGCTCACCTCACAGTATAATTACACTATCTGTGGATACCTCCCCCATTATACTCTCCACACTGACTTTCTATACTTTAGCCCCATTAGGGAGATTTCCATGGGGGGGGGGGGGTTGGGCATAGGGGAAGAGTAGTATTCAGTGGGTTTACAACTGACTCTTAAATGGCACAGTCTCAGCTCATCTCAGGTTCAGCCACCAAGCTTAGTCTCCTCACAGTCAAGCAATGTACAAGCAGTCAGCATCTGAGCTTACTTAGCTGCAGGCCGTAATTTTAAATCTACCACTGGTGCCCAGTGCCCACACAACCCCCTCCAGAGTTCGGTACCATGCAGCCATATTAAATCTGTCATCTTTACAACCCCTACCACAAGCTCAGCTTGAGCAAACTCATTAAACGCCAGGAGGAGTTAGAGAGGAGTATGGGCGGACATATTCAGCTGCCAGCTCATGTCTCCACCCACCACCTATTCTACCTTGATTAGAGAGCTGAGGAGGTTTTTCAGAGCACCCTTCTAGACTTTGTGCAGCAGGTCTGATGGGTGGTAGAAAAGAAAAAATAGCGGGCAGGAACAGTCAGCATTGGGATATGTTTGGGTTATCATAGTAATGATTTAAAAAACAGATTTTCTGGATATTCTTATGACAATTCAAATCCAGATTCTTTCTTTTAGAAGTTGTTTTTCATTTCACTGTAGAAAGTGTTCCAAGCAAAATGGCAAGAGTTCTTGAGGGGTGGACCCTCCTTGCCATATGATTGCCATATGATTAAAAGGACATAAATAGTTACTTTTTTAAAAAAAATAAAGGTGATAATCCTTTCCACCAGCAACAATCAATATATCATAATTTCACCGAAGGACTTAAAGTGTTACTAAACTCACAACAGCAAAATCTGTATATGCAGAATAGCATGCTTGCTATATTCACTGTGTAACTTAAAGTGGATGTAAACCTGAAAAAAAAATGTAATTAATAATTCTGCCTAGTAGAGTATAGCATGTTATGTCATCTGTTGCCAGTCTTGCCACAAAGAATTAATCCAACTGTGTGTAATGAGCTTATCTTTTTTCAGGAAGAGAAAGTCCGACTAACAGGGAAATACACAGTCGATCCGCCCCTTGCTCTGTGAGTGACAAGCAATTTGCTTATCTCTTTCACACAGCAGAGAAAGTTTTGCACTCCCCACTCACTCCCTCCTCAATGTCTCAGTATAGAGGTGGGTGGGGAGGCTTGTGACATCACAACTCCACCCACCAAACTCCAGCAAACACAGGCACCCTCTGATTTCAGAGTTTTCCAGAGCTGCTAGTGCTTACAGGAAGGACACTTGCAAGGTAGGAATAGATGCAGGAGGCTTGCATGTATATATACATTAATACTGTGTCATTAGTTTATACTGGGTGGGTGGTGGGTTTACATTCACTTTAAGAAGTTTAATCCTCTGTATTGTGTAAAAAGGCTGTTTGATCTTGTATGGCCAGATACTTCACGCTTGCCCTGTCTACTATATTAGACTATACTATACTATACTATACTACATGCAGGCAGTGTGGAAACATTCCACATGCTTTGTTTTATCCTCCTGTTTCACATGGACACAGACTGCAGTGCATTTCTAGAGGCAGTGATTGTTTATTTGTGAACTGAGCATGTCATTGGCAAAGCACAATTCAGCTCTGCCCAGATTGTGGGTGAAGGGTCACTGATGCAAAGGAAGTTTCATCATCAGAGAGTGAAATGCCTCCTCCCACATGAACACTGGGGAAGTCCTGGCTACTTGCAGTTTATCACCTGACTGCAATATACAGATGAAAAAAGGTATATAGCAGCAGTATTTTGATATAAAAATAAGATTTAGAAGCTGTGTGCACTGTGGGGGGGATGAATTGTTTTTAACCTACGTATCTGTGATCTTCAGATACAGAACATGAAAACGCCTAATGAGAAAGGTCCAAGAACTGCTACTTCTGATGTCCTCTAGGCCACATTGCCTAAACCATTCTAACATCTATATAAGTAAATGTATTTCTGTCAGAATTTCTGTTATGTTGTTTTTCTGGCAACACACGGGTTAGCGAAAGTAGATGCAATAACCATCTAATAAAAATGAGGTGTATTTACACTCTCTGTCAAGTAATACCATGCAAAATAATAATGTCTCTACAAGCTGAATTACTCTGCCTAGACCCATACATCAGTAATATATGCAAAAAGACTTTCCATTAAGACATCTAGCTTCTCTTTGACAATAGCACCTACTAAAGTGTCACAGGCCACAGCGGGCTTTTCTAAAATAAGCAGAAGCGTATATGTTATATTTCTTAATGTGCTGGAATTAGACACTGCATTACAACAACAGATTATCTGGAATATAGACATTTTCCCTTTTCCATCTCTCTTCTAGGTATGGTTATTACATTTGCATTTTGTGTGGGACACTGTGCATTATGTGTAATAGAATATGTGTCAAACTCAATGGCATGATAAAGTAATCTCATATAATACTGATGAATATTTTGTTCACACTTGCTGGTTTCATGCAATGTCTTTTTTCCAGATGGATAAACTATTGCCAAATGATTTCCTGCTGTAGGCTCTGCATTGTGTATCTCTTTACCATGCACTATTTCTATGGACTGGATAAACTGGCTATTAAATTTAATTACAGCCCGAATGACTGCACATCTTGATTTTTCTTTCCCTTCCCTGATCTCATTTCCTCTTGATGGGCTGCATTTTGCCCAGGTCTTTCAGGATTAAATAAAATAAATCTGAAGAATGTACAGACTCACTTACTGGGAGGAATGTCTTAACGGGCACAGAGGCGACTGTTAACCTGCTACCCCCAGACTCTAGAAAAAGAGCATTTTCAGAAGCCATTGCTTTGCATTGATAAATCTTGTGACAGAAGAGTCCTTAACCTGCACACTCTCATCACAAAGCTTTGATTTTTATCAGCTGCCATGGCCGGGGTTTTATATGATGGAAATGACAGCTTTATACACAGTAAGGAGGGGAAAGTAATTGTTGGGGAAGCTGTTTCAATGCATCCATCTTGCTCTGAACTTGACACGGCAAGACCTCTACAACGACACATAGGCAAGTTTATACCTAGTGCCATCATAATCATAATAGGCCCAATATCTAGAACACTTACTCACATAGATGGATGTTTCCTATACCAGAGTGTTAACTGTCCAGTTTCTACTGCAGTGCAAATGTCTGCCTTGCAGAATAAAGAAAGCCTGGACTGGACACATTTAGAGTATGCAGCACAGCTAATCACCAGGAATTAGAACACCCATAAAGCCCCAGATTTAATAAAAAAGGTTTAAAGTCTTAAAGTATTATTGAGCCAAAACCTTTTTTTTTAATGGCATATGGAGTTGTTTTTATTGCTTTTTTTTTTGTTGTCTGTGTCCCATTGAAAAGCTCACCTTTCACTTCCTATCCTAGAGACACAACAGGGTGTAAGGGGAAATCTCGCCAGAGTTAGGGGATATACCTTTTTATTACACAGTTGTGAAAGGAATAGGGTTAGGCTAAGATTTCCCCCTACCCCCTGCTCCAATCACATCTGTATAATGTTGGATTTCCCATCAATTTCTGGGATGACAATGGTCACCAGGGCAAAAAGAGAGACGGTCCAGGTTGCATACAGAACTAAAAACCTGAAGAAACTTTAACATTTTATTACATCCTATCCAAAACTGGAAAAAACATGTTTTGACTATAGATTTACTTCAGGTAGCGACCATCACTTTTTGAATGCTGGTAACTCAGTCAAACTGCACTCTGTTCTAACAAAGTTTAAATTAAGACCCCATTTCACACCACAACGTTTTTCAGGCGCTTTTGCGCTAAAAATAGCGACTGAAAAGCACCTGAAAAACTTCCCCCAATCCACCCCAGTGTGAAAGCCCGAGTGCTTTCCCGCTGAGGCGGTGCGCTTGTGGGACAGTAAAAAAAAGTCCTGCAAGCTGCATCTTTGGGACGGTGTATTCACCGCTCCTCCACCGCCCCTGCCCATTAATAACAATGGGGCAGCACTCCTGAAGCGCCTAAACATCGCTTCGGCAGCGCTGCTAACTGGCACTTTTAACCCCTGTTTAACCCCTTGTGGGGGGTTAAAAGCGCACTGCTGCCACCCGAGGTGGCGCTATAAACAACGGTAAAGTGCCGCAAATTAGCGGTGTTTTACCTCTAATGCTCGGGCGGGCCTGGTGTGAAAGTGGTCTAAATGATTGCACTACTTATTAGCTTTTATCAAAATGTGTCCCTAAATAATGAAGTAGGGATGAATGAACACTAATGAATGAGAGATGTATGTAGTAAATCCGCCAGTTCACACAGGTATATTTTCTAGCTCACGCAGTGAATGTTTCCAAACAAATTTGTTATTTTAGGCAGTTCTAACTCATTATTGAATTGCCAGTAATTCTAAACAGCAAATTGCAGCTAAAAATCTTTAAAGCTCAACTCCAGACTGTTATAAAAAATCCCAATTATTGCAGTTCTTTATTCATTAAAGTGTAACTCCACTTTTGTTGAGAAAAAAACATTACCCTCTGGGTGATATATGTACATTGCCAGGATTATAATAAACTTTGTTGCAGATTCCAACCTTTTGTTATTCTGAAGAAATCCCTCTGTGTGTTGTCTGTGCCTCTGTACTGAGTGGGTCTAATGGGAGTGGTTTCATAATTAACTGTCAGGTGTGCAGCTGCAGGGCACTAATCAGGAAATCTGCTGGGCCTGCATCCCTTTTGACATGTTCCTATTGAAAGTATCTCTCCAAAAATGAAATTTTTGTTGCCGGGGATGCCTGTAATCTAACTTATATCTTAGGCAGACTTCTGGGAAAATTGGTGAGCCAATCACACAAGCAGGAAATTATGTTTCTGGGGAGTGGTCAGTACACACGCTGTGTACAGAACAACTCCAGGTAGTCATATTGCAATGAATTATAAGAAAATTACAGAACTGCAGATTGAAAAGGAAAGGTAATTTTTAATGACATTCAATTACAACATGATTAGTGTTGCAATTGTATACACTATACTATGTTTTCTTTGTTTGCTATTTTTTCCCCCACAAAATTGTAGTTACCCTTTAACCACTTAACGACTGCCCGCCGTCATTTGACAGCGGCAGTCTGGCTCGATAACGCAAATCGCCATCACCTGACGGTGGCTGCGAAATGGAGGAACGGCTACCTGCGATTGCTACCCCGCAGTGACAGAACGGGGATCCGTGTATGTAAACACACGGATCTCCTTTCATACAGGGGTGAAGGAGTGTGATCGCATGCTCCCTGTATATGAGAGCAACGATCACTCTCCTCCCCCAGTCAGCCCAGCCCCCACACAGTTAGAAATACCTAGCAGGGAACACAGTTAACCCTTTGATCGCCCCCTAGTGTTAACCACTTCCCTGTCAGTGACATTTACACAGTAATCAGTGCATTTTCATAGCACTGATCTATATATAAATGCCAATGGTCTCAAAAAAGTGTCCAACATGTCCGCCAAAATGTTGCAGTACCGCTAAAAATCGCAGATCACCGCCATTGCTAGTAAAAAATAAATAAAAGCCCCATAAATTAATTCTCATCGCTCGTAAATGCGGCAACTTTTGCGCAAACCAATCAATATACACAGATTGCGATTATTTTTAGCAAACATATGAGGAAGAATATATATCGGCCAAAACTGATGAATAAATTTGGTTTTTTTACATTTTTTTTGGATATGTATTATAGCAAAAAGTAAGAAATATTGGGTTTTTTGCAAAATTGTTGCTCTTTGTTTATAGCGCAATAAATAAAAACCGCAGAGGGGATCAAATACCACAAAAAGAAAGCTCTATTTGTGGGAAAAAATGGACATCAATTTCGTGTGGGTACAACGTGGCATGACCATGCAATTGTCAGTTAAAGCGACGCAGTGCCGAATTGCAAAAAAGTGCTCTGGTCATAAAGGGGGAAATCCTTCCGGGGCTAAAGTGGTTAATAAACCTGAATGTGTCTTAATATCAGCCTGTTATCCATTGCTTTTCAAATTGGGAGTGAGAGAGTGCTTTGTGCCAATCAACCTCACTGCAGTGCACATGTGCTGATAAAAGGCTAGGGATGACCTTGTAAAGCGGCCATACATGAATTACTCCCCACACCCACAGAATACAATAGCGCTGCGGGAGAGATTCCCCCATGAAAACTGCCTGTGTTGATGGGGGAATCAAGCGATTTTCTTTCCTTCTACCCATGGTAGAAGGAAAGAAAATCTAGTCATCTATGGGTTACCTTAGTGTGTTGCTGCTCCTGCATTGTCCATTCAGCATGTGGGGATCAAGGTATTCTGCTGCAGTTTAGGTTAAGGGCTGTGCTGTCTAATATGGAAGTCACAAGATTTACTGAGCAGATTTCTAAATAGTTATACAGGTATTATTTTTCCCATATGTGTATTTCAGGTTTGTTTTTAGTGGCCCTCCAGACGTCAGCTGTACATTTCAAACAATGTTCTTATTAAAAATGAACTCCAGGCATTTAGTAGATACACATAAAAGATATGAAACAACGCTACCCTTGGGCAACATACCCTGAGTGTCAAAGGATTATATAAAGCCATTGTATCTAATTTTTAGGGACTCCTTAATGACTGGAATAGTACCACTGGATTGGCGTAGGGCCAATGTGGTGTCCATATTTAAAAAGGGATCAAAGTCTTTACCAAGTAACTATAGACCTGTTAGTTTAACTTCTATAGCTGGGAAGATACTAGATTGTTCAATAAAAGACCACATAGATGAGTTCTTGTTGGAAATTTTTTTTAAGCAACAGACAGCATGGATTCATGAAAGACAGAAGTTGTCAAACAAACCTGATTTCTTTTTATGAGGAGGTAAGTAAAACCTTGGACAGAGGGGTCGCTGTGGACGTGGTATACTTGGATTTTGCAAAAGCGTTTGTCACAGTTCCCCACACACGGCTAATGTGTAAGGTAAAGTCTACAGGCTTGGAAAGATCAGTTTATAAATGCATAGAAAACTGACTAAAAAACCGAATTCAAAGAGTAGTGGTTAATGATTCTTACTCTGAATGGTCTAAGGTTATCAGTGGTGTACCCCAAGGTTCGGTGTTGGGACCCTTACTTTTCAATACATTTATAAATGATATAGGGTCTGGTAACTACCATTTCAGTGTTTGCAGATAACACCAAGCTATGCAGTGGAATAACGTCCTTACAGAATGTCTCCAACTTACAAGCAGGCCTTAATGCACTGTTTAATTGGGGCGACTATGTGGCAAATGAGGTTTAATGTTGATAAATGTAAAGTTATGCATTTGGGGGCTAAGAATATGCATTCATTGTACATACTAGGGGGAGTACAACTGGGGCAATGCATAGTGGTGAAGAATCTGGGGGTTTTGGTAGATCATAAGCTTAATAATGGCATGCAATGCCAAGCTGCAGTTTCCAAAGCAAGCAAAATCATTTCTTGTATTAAGAGAGGTATGGACTCCATCATTTTGCCCCTGTACAAATCACTATTAAGACCCCATCTGGAATATGCAGTTCAGTTCCGGGCACCAGTTCTCAAAAAGGATATCGGGAACTGGAAAAAGTGCAGAGAAGGGCAACCAAACTAATAAGAGGCATGGAGGAGCTCAGCTATGAGGAAAGATTAGAGGAACTGAATTTATTCTCTCTTGAGAAGAGGAGATTAAGGGGGGATATGATCAACATGTACAAATACATAAGTGGTCCATATAGTGAACTTGGTGTTATTCACTTTAAGGTCATCACAAAGTACAAGGGGGCACTCTTTACGTCTAGAGAAAAAAGATTTAATCTCAAAATATGGAAAGGTTTCTTCACAGTTAGCTTTAAAAAAGGCCTGGATTCTTTCCTTAATGTAAATAACATAACTAGGTACTAACATTTTTAGCTAAAGTTAAGCTAGGGAGAATCCATCTCGGGGGATCAGAAGGGAATTTTTCCCCCGCTATAGCAAATTGGATCATGCTTTGCTGAGGTTTTTTGCCTTCCTCTGGATCAACTATGGGTGAAGGATTGTATACGGGATTGTATGGTTATATATTATTTTTATTATTTTTTTTTGGTTGAACTAGATGGACTTGTGTCTTTTTTCAACCTGACTAACTATGTAACTATGTAAGTAATATGCGCCATCACTACAATTCAATGATAAAGCAAGGTATTCTTAAAAGCAACTAATTGGAAAGTCAAAGGTGATTTAAAAAGCTCATTGGATGACACTGACAATGCATGCAAGGCTTGCCTTCTCAGAATGGACTGGGGATCCAAGAACTGAAATAGAAGAGGGGAAGGAAAGAGAGACGTCAGGCGGGCATGGTGTAGCACAATTTTCTTAAAAAAATTAAAATAAAAATTGTATATTTTTTAATAAATTGTGTTATACCATGCCCGCCTGACTCCTCTCTTTCCTTCCCCTCCAGGCATTCAGTGCCTTGTAAAATGTGCTGGCAAACTATGAGTTAAGACCAATGAGATGCACCTCGTGGACTTTCTCTTTTTTTTTTTTTTTAACAGGTATTTTATTGACAAATCAGCATTACAGATTATATCACTTTGAAAGGTATTTCCGAGCACAATTCAGTATAACAGTAGATTGGTTATCATATTGAGGGGTGTCCATCCTACAACAATCCCCCACATAGCATACATCAGCCCTGGCGCTACTTCACAAAATGCAACTTCCTACCGTTGATTACCCAACAGCCAGCCAGCGAGTCCAAGTCCATAGCCCCCCCCCGCTGAGGAGGGGGGAAAGGGGGGGAGGGACCAGACACGGGCACCTATCCATTTGCGTCCACCCAACTGGACCAGACCTTGCCAAATTTAGCTGGACACTGTCTGCTCTCGTATGTAAGTTTATATAAAGGCAGTACAGACTTAATTGCCTTCCTCCAGTCCCCACATGTGGGCGGCTCCCCCGCCCTCCACCGCAAAAGTATCTCCCGTCTGGCATAGTAGAAAGAGAAGGTTATACACAGTTTCATGTATCTGTCGCCCTCTATGTCTTCTAAGTGACTGAGCAGGGTTACCACTGGGTCCATGGGGATCCGGGTCCCACACAAGTCCATCAATGTATTAACCACCTCTTCCCAATAAGTCTGTAGTCTAGGGCAGGACATTACCGTGTGTATAAAAGTTCCGTCCTCCTCCCCACATCGGAGACATCTGGAGTCTCTGAGGGGGTATATCCGTGCTAGTCGGTGGGATGTATAGTGAGCTCTGTGAAGAAATTTCAATTGAATGAATCTATCCTTCGCTGCAATCATGGATGGAATGTATGTGGAGACACATTCCTCCCACTTCTCCCCCAAGGCAGGTATAGTGGACTTTCTCTTTAATTGACAAATGGCAGTTTTACAGAGCTCCAGGTGTACAGATATTGCTTCTTACACACAGCAGCCAACCCTTCCCCTCTGCTGTTCATTCACAGAAGCCTTTGTATTATGTGAATGAATTCACATAATACAAAGCGCTCTGTGAAAGACGGGTTAGTGTCTCGCGAAACATAATACACTTAAGTAAGTGTATTATGTTTCCGAAGACACTTACTTGTCGTCTCCCCTTCCCAACCGACGACACACATTCTTCGTTATAGACATGTGGACCTCGAGACATTTTGACGGTAAACAGTTAATTTCTCTTTCAGGTGATATGGACGGAACCCCCTCTTCACCCTCCTTACACAGAGGTGTATGTAAGGTAGGTACTAACGTCGCTTCCTATCTAAGTAAGTTAACTTTAAAGAAGTGTCTCGAGTGATATGTAGGGTGGCTGATCGTGCCTATATGGGGGAGTCTCTGAGGTCTACAGAGGCTACACCCCTCCTCCTGCCTTGAAAATATGT
>BLSH010129094.1:1404923-1420071 GCA_018402905.1 Glandirana rugosa | reverse complement strand
TGGGTATACTGTATATGTTTATGTTGCTGTTAAACTTAGTTGAGTAAGCTCAGTTGAGTAAACTATTTATTTGACCTGGAATGACAAACCCCACCATGTTTTGTCATTGTGACAAGGGCTGTAGTTACATAACAGCTAGAATGATAAGCTGTGCCAGATATAGACTAGTAAATTGCAGTATAATGATCAAGCCTATAATGAACAGTACCATTAGATTCAAGTGTATTTTTCAAAGTAGATATGACGTCTTTGTAAATACTTTAATATATCTTTTCAGCAAAAATGACTTGGCTAACTCTCTTAAAATGTTGCTTCTGCAGAACTCCAGTGCTGATCACCGTGTTCGACTAGACCTTGGGCTTTGGGATAAATTTAGTGAACTTGCAACAAAGTGCATTATTAAAATAGTGGAATTTGCAAAGAGGTTACCTGGATTTACCAGTTTGACCATTGCAGATCAGATCACGCTTCTAAAAGCAGCATGTCTGGATATTTTGGTGAGTATTACTGTTTATTTTACCTTTTCTAATCATTTGTACTAAAATGTTTGAGCTTTGGCTATGTTCGTATCTCTGTATTGTATCATGATTAAGTAGAAAGTCTACATGTTATCAGCATTAGTATATATATTAGGCTTGCCACATCATCCCTTTAAACCCAAACACATATGAATTACACAGGTTCTGAGGCTGATTTAATGCAGATAAGGCACCAAGTGTGTTTAATTACCACCTTAATCAGCCACAGAACCTGTGTAATTAATATGTGTTTGGGTTTAAAGGGATGAGGTGGCAACCCTAATATATATATATATATATATATATATATATATATATATATTAACAACAGGGTTTCTCATGGTTTGGCTTTGAGTCCATGGACGGTTGCCACAAAAAGAACTAACATTAACACTCAGAATTAATCCTTTTGATTAAGCTGTGTTGAGGCACGGATTTTTACCTCTATTGAAGGCCTAAATTGTTATCCTGATATGTTAATACCTTAGTACCATATGTTATTTATATTTCTAGTTTAAATAACTGATCCCAGCTGTGAGTAAAAAGTCATTGCCTACTGTAATAATGGTTAAAATACAGATTCTGTGCCCCTTACAGAGATGTGGAATGGCACCTAGATCTACTGTATTCAGTAGGGAACTCCCTCAGGAGAAATCTGTTAAGTGCTCCCTTTTCTGTTTGGTACTTGCTTCAAGTGGTCATGTACTATTGCCTTGTGTTCAGTGCTTGCTTTAAGGAGACACGTCCTACAGCCTTCCTCCCTATCATTCAGTACATTGAGCAGCTATGTCTTCTACCTTCTGTTAAATGTATATACTAAGCAGACATGTTCTTCTAGCTTCCTCATCATCCTAAGTGACCATGTCCTACATTGCCCTCAGCACTCACCTGAGGTGGACATGTTTTACTTCTGTGCTTGCCCCAGACAGACATGAACTGTTTCGGCTCATTCACACAAGAATCCTGAATATCTAGTGTGAATTCTGCCATAGAAAAACGTTACCTTCCTTCAGATGCATTTAGAAATTAGCTCCAGAAGCATCCAGATGCAAGTATTTTGATGCCCATGTGCATGAGGCCTTACTGCTCTCATCAAGCAGGCATATTCCACTGTCCATTGCGGTCTCTTAGTTGGAATGCTGCGTTCACCCATGTTCATTACATTCCATTTAGGGTACCATCTATGCTAAGTGGAATTTGTTTAAAATGAAGCATATGTGCTAACATAAGGCTCATGCACTCTGCTACTGTTATAGAGCAAATAAGCAATAAATACATATCTATGTACCAGTACCTATATTTCTTTGAGGTGTCATGCAAAAATGTGTTAAGCTTTTGTACTACTGTATATGCAGAGTGTTTATCATAAGCAAGATGGTGACTATGCATAGTATGTGTAAGTGTCATGTTAAAGTGAATAGCAATACTGAAGCCATTCATTTGAGTAATTTGTTGTAATGATCGAAAATGGTGTTCAAAATGTATTAATACATAGGGGTTATAAGATTTCAAGTACCTGTGGTCATATCAGCTAATAGATGCTTTCTGATTGTTTTGGATTAGTGTTGTTTTTGCTGGCATACTAGCTCATTATGCCAGTTTTTTTTTGGTTTTCTTTTTACTTTGGGTGTACAACAGCTTTAAATGTACCCAAGAGGTAGATTTTAAACCAAAACTATAATTGTAAAATTATCTGATAGATTACAAGCAGGTAGATGTTTAGTTCTGTATTTTCCATTTTTTTTGTGGGACCTCCTTAGGCTGTTTGAGACAAAGGTATCACCTACCTGCTTTTAATCTATTAAGTCCATAAATCAACTGAATTTGAATATGCACAGTCCTGGAGAAGTGGTGGCAGACCACGAAACATGTTGAAAAAAGGGTTGAATCAAATACTAGTTGGGATCTAGATTTGTGCAAGTTACAATTGGATATTAAAGTTCAAGTTTTTATATGTGCACCTGATGTGTATTTTGTTAAATCTAAAATCATTCTATTAAGGTAAAATTAAAGAATATATGTTAAGTATGTACATGTTGTAATTTTGAGTAATATTCTTCCTCTTGGGTACATTTAGAGGCCCCTTATTGTTGGTGGGTGCCTTTGATCTAAATACGTTTTTGGGATGGTACCTTTGAAGACGTAAGTAAAGGTTTTGACTTGGATTCCACTTCCCTTTCTTACAGTATTACAGTTTTTAGTTAATTCAGTAAATTAAGTTATGTTTACTATCCACTGGGGCCTTCCAGTGCAAGTAAAATTGAATTTGAATAAAGTACAGTGTAATGTGAAGCGCCAACCCTCTCTAGTTTGAGTCTAATAATTATAATGATTAACAGCCCCTGAGGTATCCTGTAACCTGGAAAGTTCATAGTAGCTGTTATTAATCATGCTCCGAGTTTAACATAAAAAAATCAAACAGATTTTCCTCTTAGAACATACTGACAATGTTGCCCTCCTCTTCATCTCGAGTCAGGAGCAGTGCGGAATAGGCTCTCATGTCTGACATTGATATATGGCATAAACAGAGGACCAGTGTAAAACTATCCTCTGTTCTATTGAGACTGCCCTGAGGTCTTCTGTCCCTGTGAATTCATTCATACTGTACATTCTTATCACAGCCCTTCTGTGTGTGGTCTCTCTCCACAAGACATAACTATATATCACTGATTGCATGCCTGTCATCATTATATTATTACGATAAGTCAACGCCGCCTCCCTACTAATCTGATACGCATGCTGTGATTTATTGGGTAAACTGCTCTTTTTTTTTCCACCCTCCTCTATAGTCACTGTATTGGAAGTGGTCAGCATGTGGATGAGAAATACGAGCATGCACGTGTACATGCCAGCATGAGCGTCATAATCATTCTGTTATCTTCAACAATGTATCCATTTTTTACTCTAGTTTTCTTACTAAGTGGAGCAACCTACAATATATATTTATCATCAGTAATATGACGTTAATCAAAGGGAAAAAATAGTGATGTTCAAATGCTTTCTGTTCGTCCTTCCAGCGGCTCTCTTTCCACAGTGGGTGCCAGCTCCCCTAGGAGGTCATTAGTAAGACCTCATCTGGAATATGCAGTTCAGTTTTGGGCACCTGTTCTCAAAAAGGATATCGGGGAACTGGAGAAAGTGCAGAGAAGGGCAACCAAACTAATAAAAGGCATGGAGGAGCTCAGCTATGAGGAAAGATTAGAGGATCTGAATTTATTCTCTCTTGAGAAGAGGAGATTAAGGGGGGATATGATCAACATGTACAAGTATATAAGTGGTCCATATAGTGAACTTGGTGTGGAGTTATTTACTTTAAGGTCATCACAAAGGACAAGGGGACACTCTTTACGTCTAGAGGAAAAAAGATTTCATCTACAAATACGGAAAGGTTTCTTCACAGTAAGAGCTGTGAAAATGTGGAATAGACTCCCCCCAGAGGTGGTTTTGGCCAGCACGGTTGGTTGCTTTAAAAAAGGCCTGGATTCTTTCCTTAATGTAAATAACATAACTGGGTACCAACATCTTTAGGTAAAGTTGATCCAGGGTGAATCCGATTGCCTCTCGGGGAATCAGGAAGGAATTTTTTCCCCCGTTATAGCAAATTGGATCCATGCTTTGCTGGGGTTTTTTGCCTTCCTCTGGATCAACTGTGGGTGAAGGATTGTATATGGGATTATTTGGTTGTATGTGTATATGTGTATATATGTATATACATTTTTTTTTTTTTTTTTTTTTTTTTTTTTTGGTTGAACTGGATGGACTTGTGTCTTTTTTCAACCTGACAAACTATGTAACTATGTAACTATGAGCACGTCTCACTCCATGGAACAATCATAATAGCAAAATTAGGGGGCACACACCACATACACTATTTTACCAAAAGTATTGGGACTCCTGCCTTTACGCGCACATGAACTTTAATGGTATCCCAGTCTTAGTCCGCAGGGTTAAATATTGAGTTGGCCCACCCTTTACAACTATAACAGCTTCAACTGTTCTGGGAAGGCTGTCCACAAGGTTTAGGAGTGTGTCTATGGGAATGTTAGACCATTTTTCCAGAAGCGCATTTGGGAAGTCAGGCACTGATGTTGGACGAGAAGGCACGGCTTGCAGTTTCCGCTCTAATTCACCC
Organism: Glandirana rugosa; assembly: GCA_018402905.1. Taxonomy (NCBI): domain Eukaryota; kingdom Metazoa; phylum Chordata; class Amphibia; order Anura; family Ranidae; genus Glandirana; species Glandirana rugosa. The sequence goes on along the minus strand of BLSH010129094.1, from coordinate 1,415,421 downwards.
TAAAGGTGTTCTATTGGGTTGAGGTCAGGAATCTGCAAGCCAGTCAAGTTCCTTCACCCAAAACTCGCTCGTACATATCATTATGGACATTGCTTTGTGTACTGGTCCAAATCATTTGGTGGAGAATGGAATATGATGTGGGGTTGGTTTTCAGGGGTTGGGCTTGGTCCTTTAGTTCCAGTGAAGGAAATCTTAAGGTGTCAGCATACCAAGACATTTTGGACAATTTCATGCTCCCAGCTTTGTGAGAACAGTTTGGGATTGGCCCCTTCCTGCCCTAACATGACTGCACACCAGTGCACAAAGCAAGGTCCATGAAGACATGGATGAGTGAGTTTGGGATGGAGGACCTTGACTTGCCTGCACAGAGTCCTGACCTCAACCCGATAGAAAACCTTTGGGATGAATTAGAGCAGAGACTGCGAGCCAGGTCTTCTCGTGCACATCAGTGCCTGAACTCACAAATGCGCTTCTGGAAGAATGGTCATACATTCATAAACCTTGTGGACAGCCTTCCCAGAAGAGTTGAAGCTGGTATAATTGCAAAGGGTGGGCCAACTCAATATTGAACCCTATGGACTAAGACTGGGATGCCATTAAAGTTCATGTAAAGGCACTCGTCCCAATACTTTTGGTAATATAGTGTAGATCAACCACATCTGCTGGTAAGCTAACAGAGGCTTCAGCTACAGTTCCTGCATCTTGGCCATGCATTTCACCCTAATTGGGCTTAGTCGTACGGATATTTGTGAGATATTGTCATCATGCAGCTTATTTGGGTTGACTTCAATCCTTAGAGGTCATTTCTATTGTTTGCACCCTAAACCTGCCACACATTTATACCAGATCATTTTTATTGTGCCCTAAATCCTTCAAGAACTTTTGGTAGCACTTTAATGGTAAAGTGTATGGGGGTAACCTAACAGAAAGCAATTCCAATACCTGGAAAGTATTTCATTTCTAATTATTCTGGAAGGTGAAATGGGATTTCTTTATTGGACTGTGCTCAAAAGCTGGCCAGGAGTGCAGGCAAGAGTATAGCCAAAGGAGCAAGATTAAAGGAACTGTACTTAGGTGTCAAGGTGGTAAAATGGACAATTAGAGTTCAAAAAATATTTAAAGTGTAAACCCAGAAAAACGTGCTTTGGATAGAGTGAGAAATTACTACAACCCCTGTCAGGCTTTTAGCTTTGTCTTGTTTTTTTGTAAGAAATACTTGAAATGCGGATAATAATAAATCCCTAACAAAAGTTAACCCTTCCTGCACTCTATCTTTAAAAAAATCTTAACTTTCAAAGATGAGTTCAATTTAAACAGTCGTTATATCCATGAGATGAGAAATATCACATTTCATATGCAACATAGAAACCATATCAAAGCACCTAAATATTACCTTTTAATTATCTTCATTCAAGGACTTTTGAAGCACATCGATGGAAAGTCATCACTGATTCAAGAGATCACATGAATCACATAACATTTTCTATAATTGCATGATCCTTGTGACATATCTATAGAGAAATCAATACAGAAACAAGCATATAAGAAGAAGAATTTGCATAGCAATATAAGTGATTTTCCTGAAATAACTGGACTGTTTGTAAAGTGTACATTTTCCTGTGCAAATTAAAAGAAATATATTCAGTTAATTTTCCCATGTCTTTTAAAAAGTGCTCTTACAGAGGAAGTAAACACTGCCTCTTTTTTTTGGTCACCTGCAAATTAAAGGCATAATGTGCTAGTATGCATCACATACTAGCACATTATGTGAAACGTACCTGCAAACAAAGCCCTCGTCGTCCTCGCTGGAAGCCGCATCCATCTTTGCTCGTCTTCCTTTTGGGTCTGCGTACTTCCGGCTGTGTGACCGACCGGAGCCATGTGACGTCGCCAGTCACGGCACAGGGCTCTGAAGAAGCGGCACAGTCGGCCGTTCCTTCAGAGTGCATGCGCCGATGATGTCATTGGCGCAGTATAAAGTAAATATCTCCTAAACAGTGCAAGTTTAGGAGATATTTACAGTATCTATAGGTAAGCCTTATTATAGGCTTACCTATAGGTACAAACATTAGAGGGAAGTTTACTTCCTCTTTAAAGTGGTATTATACCCCAAAACAAAAATGTAATACATTGCAGCTTAATAATCCTTAGATGTGGTGGCTGAATTAGTTTCCTTTTTTTGGGCTTTTTTCCTTTTATTTCCACCTGGTGATATGGCCAGTAAATCTGTTATTTTTCAATTTAACAGGCTGAGCTGTGCAGCAAAAGTGGCAGTTACAGAGTAGAGAAAAGCCATTCAAAACTGACAAGGGTGCTTACAATGGCCAGCTTATTCACTGTAACACCTTTATCCCGAAAGGAAAAAAAATACAATTGCTGTAACTGCCTAAAGCGGAATTTAACCCATTATATTCCCAGGATTCTGGGAATTATTATTATTAAACAGGATTTATATAGCGCCGACAGTTTGCGCAGTGCTTTACAATATTAGGGCAGACAGTACAATTACAATACAATTCAATACAGGAGGAATGAGAGGGCCCTGCTCGTTAGAGCTTACAATCTAGGAGGGAAGGTTAAATGATACAAAAGGGCAATAACTGTGGGGGGTGAGCTGATTGAGAAACTAAGGAGTATAGTTGTTAGGTGGTGGCAGGATAGGCTTCCCTGAAGAGAAAAGTTTTCAGGGATCGCCTGAAGGTGGATAGATTTGGGGACAGTCTGACAGATTGGGGTAGGGAGTTCCAGAGGATAGGAGAGGCTTGGAAGAAGTCCTGGAGGCGAATATGACAGGAGGTGATGAGGGAGCTGGAGAGCAGGAGGTTTTGGGAGGAACAAAGAGGACGATTAGGTTGGTATTTTGAGACGAGGTTGGTGATGTCTGGGAGCAGAGTTGTGGATGGCTTTGTAGCTGATTGTTAGTATTTTGAATTTAATTTGTTGGGCGAGTGGCAGCCAATGGAGGGATTGGCAGAGAGGGGTGGCAGACGTTGAACGGTTTGTAAGGTGGATGAGTCTGGCAGCAGCATTCATGATGGACTGAAGGTAGGCCAGTGAGGAGGGAGTTGCAGTAGTCGAGGCGAGAGATGACCAGGGAGTGAATTAGGAGCTTTGTGGTTTCATCAGTTAGGAAAGGATGAAGTTTAGAGATGTTGCGTAGGTTGAGGTGGCAAGTTTTAGAAAGTGATTGGATGTGGGGCCAAAAGGAGAGTTCAGAGTCGAGGATAACACCAAGCACCCTGACATGTGGGGATGGGTGGATGGTTGTGCCATTGCTCTTGACAGAGAAGTCAGGGGAAGAGGCACATGGGGGAGGAAATATTATGAGCTCAGTTTTGGACAAGTTGAGTTTGAGGAAGTGGTGAGACATCCAGACAGATATGTCTGTTAGTAAGTTAGTGATACGTGAGGAGACTGATGGTGTGAGTTGGGGGGTGGAGAGGTAGATTTGGGTGTCGTCCGCATAGAAATGATATTGAAAGCCATGGGGGGCTATCAGCCGGCCCAGGGAAGAGGTGTAGATTGAAAATAAGAGGTCCAAGAACAGAACTTTGGGGGATCTCGACTGAGAAAGGAAGAGGAGAGGAGGAGGTAGAATTGTACGCTACACTAAAGGTGCGATGGGATAGGTAGGACAATGCTAACTGTCACATTTGACTGTGCTCTCAACCAAACTGTTAAACCATCAAATGGCTGATGTCATAACAGATCACATGTGAAGCACTATGGCGATCACAGATCAAACAGAGGCTAAGATGCCAATTTAAAGCAATTGTAAAGGATAAAATTGTATTTAAAAAAAAAAAAAACGTGTTATTCTTACCCGCTCTGTGCAATTTAACACTTTAACTGTTTTCCAAAACAGTTACGATTAAGGCATGCCTTTGATGATAATGGTTACAGTAACTAGTGTACATATGTTAGCTTTCAACCAAAACGTCAAGTCGTCAAATGGCTGCTAACATAACTGATCACATGTTCAGCACTATGGCAACTATGGCATCCACAGGTTCGGTGGCTGATTAAGGTGGTAAATAAACTCACTTGATTCCTCATCTGTATTAAATCAGCCACAGAACCTGTATAATTCATATGTGTTCGGGTTTAAAGGGATGAGGTGGCAACCCTATTGGCAACTCCAGATCAAATAGAGGGTAAGATGGCAGCTTTCTTCACTGTAAAGGATAGGAGGGCTTAGTTCCGATTTAAAAATATTGTGTGACATAAAAAATTGGAACTACCACTATTTTATTCTCTAAGGTATCAGCTTTCAGAAAATATATCATGTTTGGGGGTTTTGTATAATCTTCTGGCCTAAAATTATTTGTTTTAAACATGTGTGCCAAAAATGGCTCTGACAGCGAAAGGGTTAAATCATGATTTAAATCATTAGTAAAAAGGCTTGATTTAAATCAACTCAATTTAAATCATAGTTTTTAAAGAGCAACTGTCATCTCTGTCCTGCAGCAGCTCCTCCTCTGAACCACTGTTGACTCACCGAAGTCCCATTCACTTTAATGAGACAGCTGGTGGTGCGGCAGTGACACAAGAAGGTGAGAGACGTGGCGGCAGCAGGTGAGTGGATGCCCGCTAACAGGTGCTGCCATGATGCATCTGAAATGACAGGTGCTCTTTAAATGTAAGGATTTTTTCTTGCTGGTAGTTAGAATCTTTAATATTTGCAAACAAAATTAAGGTTTCCTATTTAGAATAATAAGCTGTCAGGTTAGTAAAACAGCGATATCAGAACCGAATCAGTCATACAGTTTGTAGTGTACATAGATTTGAAAAACAATGGGATACAAGAATATTCCTGAACTTTGTTTTATCTCATGGTTACTGTGAAATTGTGTGAATGCATCAATGCAGTGCATGTTATCTCAGATTGCAGAGCTTGGATTCATTGAATGAGTTTACCAAAAATGTATATATATTGCAGAATATACAGCCTCATGCTACATAACTAAGCTCCATTTCATGCTGAATAAACTAAATTATTAATGTATCCCATATAGAAAACTATATTATTTTTACTCCAAAAGCATTTCATTAAAATTTCATTTTATAAAAATCAAAAAAATCGATTGGAATCAAAAAAATCCGATTTTTTTTTTTATTTAAAAAAAAAAAATGATTGCTTTTTATCCACCCTGGACAGGGCTGACAATACTGCTTGGGATTTCAGTGCAGTAGAGCCAGCTCACCACAGAAAGGTATTTTTCTGTGTTTGCAGTGCTTTTAACCACTTGTCGACCGCATAACGACTATAAGCGGCGACGGTGTGGTTCTGTCCTGAAAATGGCCGCATATAGTGGGCGCTCGTGGACACGACGCTAGGGGGCAAGCGCGCCGCACACTCTCTGAGCGGGGCCGCAGGTCAGGCAGACTCGATGTCTGCCGGCGACCTGCGATCGCCTGTGACAGAGCCAGAATGGGGAACCGTCTATGTAAACACGGCGGTTCCCCGTTCTGACGGGCGGCATGTCAGAGATCTAGGGATCCCTGTACTCGGGATCAGTTAGATCTCTGGTGCCCCTGGCAGCCCCGCCCCCACACAGTTGGATCACGCCTAGGGAACACAGTTAACCCCTTCACTGCCCCCTGCAGGTTAACCCCTTCCCTGCCAATGACATTTATACAGTAATCAGTGGATATTTAAATTTCTGATCGCTGTATAAATGTCATTGGTCCCACAAAAGTGTCAAAAATGTCCGCCCCAATATCACAGTCCTGATAAAAATTGCAGATCGCCGCCATTACTAGTAAAAAAAAAACAAAAAATTGTAAAAACGCCAAAATGAATTCTCATGGTTTGTAAATGCGGCAACTTTTGCGCAAATCAATCAATAAAAGCTGATTGCAATTTTTTTTACCAAAAATATGAGGAAGATTATAAATTGGCCAAAACCAATGAATAAATTTGTTTTTTTATATTTTTTTTGGATATGTATTTTAGTAAAAAGTAAGAATTATTTTTTTCCAAACTTGTCACACTTTTTTTTTTTTTTTTGTGGCAATCAGAAATGACGCAGAGTGTCATCAAATATTACAAAAGAAAGCTCTATTTGTGGGCAAAAAAGGACGCAAATTTTATTTGGGTACAACGTCGCATGACCGCGCAATTGTCAGTTAAAGCAACGCAGTGCCGAATCGCAAAAAGTGCTCTGGTCCTACAGTGGGAAATCCTTCCGGGGCTGAAGTGGTTAAAAGAAAAAACAAGGGGAAGTGTGTATGTATTGGAGATACAGTATGTACTCACTGTTATTTTTTCTTTTTACCCAGATATACACTTCACATCTATACATCCACATGATTTGGTTGACCATTGGTTTGTCACTATACATACAAATTATATGTTTTGTTCCCTGGTTCTTAAACAAAACAAAAAAAAGTAAATGGCTATGTTGCCCTGAAAAGTAGTGAAGTGTCTGTTTATTTGGGAAATTAATATTTACCCGTAGTGGAAGTGAAATCTGAAAGCAACGATGTTCTTGCCTAAAGGAGAATTTTGGTAAAGGGCAATTCATAATCTGCATTTTTGAATGATTGCTATATAGCCCCCAGATATACTTTACTACATGTTGTAAACAGGCCGAATCACATGCTAGCTGGATTTCAACACTGTCAATACTGCTGCAGATTAAATGATAAAGAGCACAGTTCGCTATGTATTGCACGACATCCTAAAATTAAACTAAGACAAAACAAAAAAAGAGACTATGTGAACTTTATGGAGCCAACCATAACTCCAGAGAAGAAAGAAGATGAACACAGATGCTTAAAAGCACATTGTTTTATTACAGCATATTATGAAAAGATTATAAAACATAAAGTATAATATACAAAGCATATGAGCAGCACAATAACTTCACTGATAGAGCGGGACTAAATGATGGTAAATACAAATATCATAGAGCTAGAAACATAATAGTCTAACAATCCAGAGATACAGGAAGAGGTGGTCTTTATCCATTTTGCAACTTGTGTGCTTCATCAGGAGACCCTAATGTGCCATGGTGTAAACCATAGGTTAATGTATTACAAACATGTGCATAAACCAAATAGCCCATCAAATACGTAGGCATTACATACCCACATGGTGACCCCAATAAGTCATGTGTGGGCAGCACTGCAATCAATGGGAAAATATCCCGAACGGCCCAGATGAAAATGAAAAAAACTGAAAAACTGCAAAATGCTGGTGAAACCTCTGTTTGGACGGCCCTTTAAGTCCCAGGTCGACAACTCGTGGACCGCAATCTACCAATCAATCATGTCAAGGTCACTGGTAGATGGGCTGGGCTTGCCAACCTGCTGACACATGTCCTGCCCTGGACAAACATGCTGGGGAGGGGAAGTACTTCCAGGCATAATGCTCCCAGTTGGCCCAGTCGCTGAGGGAGCAGCGGAGGAAACAGAGCCGCAGAGTCAGCAGTTCCGCGGAGGCATCAGCTTGCCACATAAGCCGATGCCTCTGCTGAAGTCCCAGCAGGAACTTCAGGTATGTGGTGCATATCACTCCGCCGGCCGAGTCTGGTAGCCGCGGCCTGCGGGATCCGAGCAGTACTGTGCAGGTTAGGGTCACTAGGCACCAAAGGAGACAGCAATGGCCACAATTAGAGTTATATGGACACAGGTATTTATATGGAAACAATAACATCTGTATGCTGTTGTGCCCATATAGATGCTGTTGTGCCCATATATACAATACATATATACAATAGCAGCTATATGGGCACAACTGTATAAAGAAGTTATTCTGCCCATATAGCTGCTGTTGTGCCCATATAGCTTCTGTTGTGCCCATGTAGCTGCTATTGTGCATCTATATGGACACAATAGCTATATGGGCACAATAGCAGTTATGTGGGCACAACAGCAGCTATGTGGGCAAAATAGCACCTAAAACAGAGCTAATAACCATTAGGCAGCTTTCACACTGATGCGCTGCGGGCACAGCACAGTGTACTGGCAGCTTTAGCTGCACCATAGCCATAGATTTCCATTATATCCTGCGTGCTTGGTGTGCTTCTTGAAACTCCCAAGATCTCATAGAAGTCTAAGGCTCCATGCTCTCTGGGCGTCGGACTTTATTGGCAAAAGACGCTGCTTAGAAAACGTTCTTTAAGCAGCGTTTTGTAAGTAGCGTTTATCGGCGTCTGCGTTTTTGAGCATTTTTATTTTACTTCATTAGCTTCCATTGACTACAAAAAACGCCGGACGCCGATAAACGGCTATTTAGCAGTGTTTATGAGTGTTTATTGGCGTTCAGCGTTTTTTGTGATCAGAATAACCACTCTTGAACGCCAATTCAGGGCATTCAGATAACAGCCCAAAAACGCCACTGCTGTTAAACGACAATAAATATCATTGTGTGCATGGACACATAAGAGAACATAAAGGGGTGTTTTGCGCTGTTAAAAAAAGCCCAAACGACCATAAACGGTCGTTTATCAGCTTCAGTGTGCATGGAGCCTAAGGCAAAGCTTACCTGACCCGCAGGAAAGTAGTGGGTGCATCATTGTGAAAGCAAACTTCTTGGGGGCTCAAGATAGTAAGGGCTTATTTGCAGTTTAGGGTGCAGTAAAGCTCCATAGTTGAGCCATGTTTTTACCACCACTCCCCTCAACCAGTAGCCAGGGGTGTACACATGTTGTGGCTGCAGCATGAATGATACACCCTGTCACGCTTGTTGGTTGTAGCACCCGCCCCGCATGACCCATTCAAGTGAATGAGGCCTCCCTGCAAGTGCCCTGCAACCTTGTGCAGTGTAGCAACCAAGGGGTTAAAGCAGACTGTGAGGTGGCATTGCCTCCTCACTAGCTGCTTAACCCCTTGGACCCCACAGAAGCACGCTGTTGTGGAGCGCTTGCAGAGTGGCTGCATTTACTTGAATGGGTCGTGGTTGACGCTCACCAAAAGTCACAAGGGGTATCATTCCTGCTGCGGCATGTGTACACCTCTGTGTGCTGCCTCAGCACCTAAAGGGGTTAGGGATTGGGGCAGTTAACTCAACCGCAGGGTTTTACCACCCCCCAACTCTACGTTTGAATGAGTCCTAGGGGTATTATTGTGGAATTCAACAAAGGGCTTATTCACAAGTGCAGCCTCCTCACCGCCTGATTTAAATCCATGATTGCTGTGCATTGTATGCAATTGTGACATGGTAGTATGGTAATAGAGGTTTAAAACAGGTGTGAGGATGTGACACTGTGCCCGGTGATCTTTGACTTTTCCCATGTTGTTCAGGTAGATCTCCACCTCTTTAAGGTTGCCTACCCCTGCTTTAAGTCCTGATGGAGCATAAAAATTAATTTAGACGTTACCAAGAGTTAAACTCCAATCACAGGAAAGATATGTATGTGACAAGGAAACACTACTGGGCCAACTGGAGGAGCGCAGCTTACATGCGTTAGAGCGGGATAGATAGAACAGAAAAGCCAATAAGCAGGGGCAGCCTACTGGGAGAAAAGCCAAAGATGGGCCCAACTATGAAAAGGTAGCAGACAAAAACTAAATGGGGAAAATTTTGTTTAAAATAAGGGAAAGGGAAGAGGCCAAAACCTTCCCCAAAATATTCCCCACAAGAAGTCCATAGCTAGCATGTTGATAAAACAAAGGACTAAGGTCATACTTACTGTAGATTATGGAGCTGGTCTGAGAGCCAAGCAGCATTTCCCCACAAATAGCCCAGGCAATCAGCACCTATGCTACTGTCATAACTCCTTTTATATAGGGAAAGATGGCCACCAAAGGGAGACTCCGCATCGCGGCCAGACTCCGGTTTCTGGCATCAGCGGGATTCCACTGTTTCACCACCATTTTACAGTTTTTCCCCTTTTTAAATTTTCGTCTGGGCTGTTCGGGATAGTCTCCCATTGATTGCAGAGCTGTACACACATGGCTTATTGGGGTCTCCATATGTGAGTATGTAATGCCTATGTATTTGGTTTATGTATGTTTGTAATTCATTAAAGCGGTTGTTTACTCAAACTGAAAAAAAAAAAAAAACCTGTAAGGCAAAGACATAATGAGATGGTATGCACCGCATACTAGCTCATTATGAAATACTTACCTCAGAACGAAGATCCAACTGGGCAGCTCGGTTATATGGGGAAAAACAGTAAAAATGGATGTCCATTCGGATTTTATTCTGAATGGACATCCATTTTACTTATAGAGGAGTTGGACATGCCAAATCCTCCATAAGGGGGACGTTCCTCCGCGACTGCAGTGACGCGTACACGGCACTACAGGGCCTGGAACGGCCTTTCAGGCGACCTTCTTTCTCGAGGGCGCGCGTACGTGCCCTCACTGCAGAACGCCGAGGCCGGTAAGTGTCACGGCCTCGCGTTTGGGCCTTCCTAGGGGCTTAAGGGAGACACCCCTGGCTCGACGGGTCAACCTAGAAGCAAGACTCCATTCATAAAGTATTACTCGATCATACGCCACGTATGGTAGAGTAATACAGAAACGGAATGTCCAAAAAAAAAAAAAA
>BLSH010129094.1:1393467-1404120 GCA_018402905.1 Glandirana rugosa | reverse complement strand
CTGAAATCACTGGTGACATTGATCACTGGAGTCACAGAAGAGCTGGGTATAAACTGGATGGACACTGGGAAAGTTAGAAGCCACTGAATCCACACTGGGAGGCACAGGAAACCACTAGAAAATTTGAGAAACATGCATGCTAGCCCTTTAAAACAGGGTCCCCACTTTGATAAGCTGGCAGTTGCACACAGAGGGACAGACTCAGTGCTGGAGCATGCAACAGATGAGCATGATGGCTAGAGAGTAATAGTCTACAAGTCTTTATGCAAAACTGGAAGAAAACGGATATATCACCGGATCAAATGACATGGTAGACAATAACTAGCTCACAAATCACATTAAAGGCTGTTGTCAATAAGAGACGTCTGGGGTTGTTACAGTCCAAAAGCTGGAACTGTTGCCAAAGCAATACAAGAGATGAATTCCACATCATCTTATCATATACAGTTGTGCTCATAAGTTTACATACCCTGGCAGAATTTATGATTTCTTGGCCATTTTCAGAGAATATGAATGAGAATACAAAAACTTTTCTTTCACTCATGGCTAGTGTTTGGCTGAAGCCATTTATTATCAATTAACTGTGTTTACTTTTTTCATAAAAATCATAATGACGCCAGAAACTACCCAAATGACTGGACTCATTGACCTTTTATACACACACTAATTACAAGCAAACAGATCACAGGTGAGGATGGTTACCTTTAATAGACATTCAAACCCCTTTGTGTCAACTTGTGTGCATGTTATCAGGCCAAATCACCAAGGTATGTAAACTTTTGATCAGGGTCATTTGGGTAGTTTCTGTTGTCATTGTGATTTAAAAAGATTAAACACAGTTGAATAGCAATAAATGGCTTCAGCCAAACACTAACCAAGAGTGAAAAAAATGTTTTTGTGTTATCATTCATATTCTCTGAAAAATAGCCAAGAAATCATAAATTCTGCCAGGGTATGTAAACTTATGAGCGCAACTGTATGACATCAAATGCACATCATGTGATTTTCTATTTGATTTGAAAAAGTAACAAGGCCACTGGATAGAGAAGGATTGCTCAGAGGAGCTGTACAACTAATTCAAGTGTGTAGTAAAAGAAGAGCCATATTCAGCACCACCCTGTTCATATACAACAACACACTTAGTGACACCAATGCGGAAATCGCAGAAATGATTACTGAATGACAGCAGCTGGCATGGATATATAGATGACCCTATTAGTAAACCTCTCTTCATGGTCATTTATTTCATGCATTTTAGGTTATTGTGATTATTTGAATAGTAGTTTCATGGTTTGCTCTATATTTTATGCAGCTACATAGATATTGTAATGCAGGATGAGTTGGCTCTTCAGTGTAGATGGGAAAATGATATAGTATGAGGAGTCTGGCAAATATTATGTGATTACACAACTGTGTTGAACTAAATCAGATTTGCTTGTTATTACTTCCCAGGAACAATAGATGAACTTGCTTGGAACAAAACTATAGTTATGTTAGTAATGTAATAGATCTAAGTAGCAGAAAGTACTCAGTAGAAGATCAGGGGGGTTCAAATGTCCTTATTGTCAATTATTTCCAATGTTCATTATGCGATTAGCCAGCTGATATATTGAAACAGATACAATTTTTTTGCATAAGGATGTCATAGTAGGATGACACATAGATTATAGAATATAGAGCGATTTGTTGTAAAATTTTGCTACCTTTTAGCAGAACTCCAACCAAAATGACCCATTAAAATAACAAATAAAAATGCAACATTTGCAGCAATACTTATTTTTAATCTCAACCTAACCCCCACAGTGCTTCTTTTCCACCAGATTTCTCAGTCTTCATGATTACTGGCATCATTCAAGCTACTTCCTCTTGAGACATTTGTGCTTTAATGGCATTATGCTTTCATTTTGGTTTACACATACCAGTTTTCTTTGCCTCGTGCATAGTACTGTATTGGAATAACACCTATTGAATACTTTTAAATATAAAACTAATGCGCAAATGGAAAAAAGAAGGCAGCAGTATACACCACATCTGACCAAGAATGCTCAAAATTGAAGGTGGATCGCTAAAATTAGAATACCAAAAAACGATAATCAAGCTAGTGTAATAATGTAATGCAAAAAGTCCTCCATCAAAAGTTCATAGTTATGCAAAATTAATAGATAGTGTCCAAAAAATAGTACTGTTAAAGTCTTTAAGCGGTGGCAAAGTGGTCTCTGCTTCCAATATCTCTTCCAAAATAAGATCCAAAGATGTAAACATAAACTCAATAATAAGTGTCCAAGTGAATTCCAAACAGCAACACCAAAGTGAACAGGTGGACTCTTACCGAATCTGTTGGACCCTCTCCGTCATGCGACCAGAGGGTCAGTCAGGCTTATGTGGTTTTTCCCACCACTGGGATTGGCATACACTCTCGTCCTATAGAGGTTACCACCTTCCAAGGGTCCTATGTGTGGGGCAGTGGGTCCACTCTTCTCCGTCCACACTTTCCAGTCAGCTATCTCCGTCAGCTCCCTCTGGTCCGTTTTATCTCCAGAAAACGCTCCCAGGGAGCATGTATAGGGGTAAAAAAGGGGAACGCTCCACTTGGCGTAGTAAAATCACCATTGTCCTTGTTGTCTTTCAAAGTCATATGTTAGCACCGGTGCTTTTTCACAATATTCACACTGAAGTCTCTTAAAAACCATCTCATAAACATTGACCGCGATCAGGAAAAATAACAAAGGGGAGGGTGGGCTGAGGAGCAAACCAACAGATCCAAAAGTAAAGCCGAAGATGATCCAGACGTGAGTCCAGATAATGGACCAGATAAAGGTGCATACTAATTCATTATGCCTTTGCCTTGCAGGTGTTATTTTTTTTTTTTCTTACATGGGGATACAACTGCTTTAAGATGGCTCCCATTCAATTTCAATGGGATTTCTGATGTCAAGGGACTTGGGGCGACACAAGTCAGAGCGCAAGTCGCCCATATGTGAGCCGGTCCTAAGACTGCATTCACACTTGAGTGTGTCGTTTTCAGGCAGAATTTTGCCGCAATTTTTACTGCGATTTTGTACAGGTCAAAAGGTCACCAATGTAAAAAGCAGAAAAATGCCAAAATCTGCCAAAAAAAGCTCCAGAACTTGTTTGAGCTGAGGCATTTGGCTTCAGGCATTTTGGAGCGGAGATATGAGAATCATAGAGAATCACTGATTTTTTTTCCCCTCCAGCGTTTTGTAGCTTCAGGCTTCAAGTTACAAAACGCTCAGGTGTGAATGTTGCCTAAAACTAGAGAGGGTAACGTCTTGGTCTTGTGGAACTAAAAAATGTCCACCTGGTATTTAACCACTTCCCGACCGCCGTATGCAGAATGACAGCCGGGAAGTGGTTCAGTTATCCTGACTGGGCGTCATATGACATCCTCAGGATAGCATGCCGGCGCGCGCCTGGGGAGGCGCGCATCGCGACGATCGGTGGTGTGGGGGGTCATTCTGACTCCCCGCATTACCAATCTCGGTAAAGTGCTTCCATCTGAAGCACTGCACCATGTGATCAGCCGTGACCAATCACGGCTGGTCACAGTGTAACACAGGAAAGCCGTTTATCGGCTTTTCCTGTACTCAGGTCTGCAGACCTGAGTAGAGGAGAGCCGATCGGCTACTCTCCTGACAGGGGGGGTTTGTGCTGATGGTTTATCAGCACAGCCCCCCCTAGGATCGCCACACTAGACCACCAGGGAGCCTGCCCAGGGACCACCAGCAACGTGCCCACCCAGGACCACCAGGGAGCTGATCTGGACCACCCTAGACCACCAGGTAAGGAGCACAGTGCCCAATATGGATGGCACTCAGTGCCAGCTTCAGATGCCACCCTAGACCACCAGGGAATGGGCCCTTATCAGTGCATCTGCCCACCAGTGCCCCTATCAGTGCGTATCAGTGCCACCTACCAGTGCCCACCTATCAGTGCCACCTATCAGTGCCCAGTGCCGCCTATGAATGCCAATCATTGCAGTCTATGAGTGCCCATCAGTGCCGCTTATCAGTGTCCGTCAGTGTTGCATATCAGTGCCCATCAGTGCTGCATATCAGTGTCTGTCAGTGCTGCTTATCAGTGCCGCCTAACAGTGCTCATCATTGCTGCATATAAGTGCCTCATCATCAGTGCCGCCTCATCAGTACTGCCACATCAGTGCCCATCAGTGATGGAGAAAATTTACTTATTTACAAAGTTTTGTGAGAGAAACAGAGAATTTTTTTTTTCAAAATTTTCGGTCTTTTTTTATTTGTAGCGCAAAAAATTTGTTTGGGTACAACGTCACACGACCGCGCAATTGTCATTCAAAGCGCAACAGCACTGAAAGCTGAAAATTGGTCTGGTAGGAAAGTGTTCTATGTGCATGGTATTGTCGTGGTTAAATGATTTGCCTAAATTGTCTAGCTTCTGTTTGGTAATAGTAATTTGGTGTTGGAACACAGAAAAATGCTAAACAGTGAAAATATAAATTATGCACTTCTCAGGAAGAAAAAGCCTATGAGTACAGCTAACAGAGCTTGCTTCTTTGGAGAAGTATCCTAAAACTAATAATTATAATTAATATTAATCACAGAAAATTGTATTGAAAATAATAGATATTTTATTAAAATGGTTAATTGTGTAAAAGTGCCATGTAAAAGCGTGTCCTCGTGTCCTGGGAATAAGCACATGATTTTGCCCTTCATTTTCTGACCTATAAGAATATATGTATATTTGGTCGATCTTGGCTCTAGTTTCCCAGGGCTAAAATTCAAAAGCCGTGGGGCGTATATTTGAGGCTGTTACATGGCTGAATGCTTTCATATTATTGTGACTGAGATGTATTTTTCTACGTAGGCCCGCACCTTTCAGTGACCCCCTATGATTTATTGACCTCACTGTCATCTTCTTTCAGGCCGCTCTGTCTGACATCCAGTGTTTGATTTCCTCACAGTGGCTAACAAGATCTCACAGATCTCTGCGCCTCGCCTTTGTTGGCCTTTTCTTGTGAGAGGAGCGCCACAGCCCCGGTGAAAAATGAAGAGTTTTGTTAGGGCAGAAAGGGAGAGCTTTGCATGGTCAGGCCAGCTGGAATGTGTGACTGATCTGCTGATTCTCTTCTGTGCCACCATTCTTGTGCCGGCCATGGGAATGCAGCAAATGCTGCTTACCATCCCACCCCTCAGTGGCCACATGGCACCACTAAAGGGAGACAGACTCCTAGCACCCATATCAATGAGTTACTGCTGCCATTTATTTGTGCCAGCATGTTCTGTCATGCACAAGGTGACAGAGAAGGGACACCACAGATTTTACAGTCTATAGAGCATGCAAGGATAGTAGCAGACAGAGCCTACTGAGGGATGCCAACTGTCCCATATTCATAATGTGGTCACTTATTTTCATTAAAATGTCCCTTACATTCCCAACGTTCCTCAATCTGCATTTTTCAAACCATTAAAAACATCAGTTGGCAGAGACTGGGAGGTTATCCTATACAGTCTTCCCGATGCTTAAAGGGAACACTAAGGGCTAGTTTACACTTGCTTCAAAACATGGCTTCGGACAGGCTCTGGACACCAGTCAAAGCTTCTGTCACTAAATAAAATTGTTAGCTTACAGTTCTGTTTACACCTTGCTTTTGCTTGGTGCTTCGATGAGGCTTCATGGGGCTTCGATTAGTCTTTGGTGAGACTTCATGGGGCTTCGATGAGGCTTCGGTGATGCTTCAGTGGGGCTTCAAGCGAGCTTTGCCATGGACATCTATGGAGGCTTTGAAGATGCTTTGAAGCACAACTAAAGCGACACGGGGTATAATTTTTGAAGCGAAGCCGAAGCAAAGCAAAGCAAAAGCAAGTGTAAACAGGACTGTAAGTTAACCATTTTATTTAGTGACAGAAGCTTTGACTAGTTCAGAGAGCTTTAACAAAGCATGTCCGAACCCTTGTTTTGAAGCAAGTGTAAACTAGTCGTTAACCACTTAAGGACCAGAAGGATTTCCCACCTTAGGACCAGAGCACTTTTTACGATTCGGCACTGCAATTGCGTGGTCGTGCGACGTTGTACCCAAACTAAATTTGCGTCCTTTTTTTCTCCACAAATAGAGCTTTCTTTTGGTGGTATTTGATCACCTCTGCGTCATTTCTGATCACCGCTATAAACAAAAAAAGAACATCAATTTTGCAAAAAAATCAATATTTCTTACTTTTTGCTAAAATCCAAATCCAAAAATATATATATATCTAAAAAAAAATAATTTATTCATCGGTTTTGTATTCTTTCTCATATTTTTGGTAAAAAAAAAATCGCAATCGGCGTCTATTGATTGGTTTCCGCAAAAGTTACCACGTTTACAAACCATGAAAATTAATTTCTGCCGTTCTTACATCGAGTCTGCCTGACCCGTGGCCCTGCTCACGAGCGTGCGCCGCCGGTGGTGTGCGTTCGCCCCCTAGCCGTCGTGCCTGTGAGTGACGACTATAAGCGGTGATTTGCTGGACAGAACCACACTGTCGTTACACAGTCGGCAAGTGGTAATGTGCATTGAAGCCGAAGCAATGAGCCCTTTAGTGTCTTTTCAGTAAGCTCATATTGTGACATAGTATAGCTTTGTTTATCATAAAGTGGTTGCAAAGGCTTAGGCCTCGTGTACACTGCTGCTGGCAAACGGACGTTTAGAGGCATTTGGGTGTTTTTTTTCAGCTGCCTCAGAATTCTCGTCTGTTATCTTATCAGCACATGTACACAGCGTCGTTTAAGGTAGTTTCCAGGCAGTTGAGTTTAGAGGCTTTTTTTGGAACGCAAAAAAATGGGTTCAGACGCCAGTTCAGAGGCATTTGAAATGCCAAACAGCCTTTAAACGTGCCTAAACGCGGTAACTCGCGCCTAGGAGTGTTTCGTTTACAGGCATTTCCATTTAAAAAAAAAAAATGTTTTTTTTTTCAAAAACGCTCCTAGATGCGAACGCGGCATGCAAAACGCGGCAAAATGGACGTTTTAGATGCCGGTTTCTAGCTGTCAAGATAAAACGTTAAGGGGAGTTTAAAACAGCGCCCCGTGTAAATGGAGCCTTAGGGTTTTTTACCTTATGCAGTTTATGCCTTAAGATAAAAAACCTTCTATGTTGCATGTGTCCCCCCAGCCCACCTTATACTTACCTGAGCCCCATCCTGATCCAGCGATGTGCACAAGAGTTGAAGCTCTCCCCTCTTCACTGCACAGATTGATAGCAGTGGGCGCCATTGGCTTCTGCTGCTGTCAATCTAATTGTGTGATGAGCGAGTGGAGGGCGGGGCTGTGCCGCCCTGTCTGTGTCAATGGATGATGACAAGGTGGCTCGGGAGCGAGCCTACATGAGTGCCCCTCCATGGGAAGCAGCTTCCTATGGGGGCATTCGCCAAAGATGAGGAGCCAGGAGCACCAGTGGGGCACCCAAGAAGAGGAGGATTGGGGCTGCTCTGTGCAATACCATTGCACAGAGTGGGTAAGTATGATATATTTGTTATTTTAAAGGGAAAAAACCCTGAAGGTTTAGGCCCCTTTCACGCTTATGCGACTTGTCCTGTGACTTGGGACTGCAAAGTCTCATGACAAGTCGTTCCCCATGATTTCCAATGAGTACCATTCATATCTGTACTACTCTAAGTCGCGCCAACTTCAAAGTAGTCCCTGCATTACTTTAGTCCAACTTTGATGCAACTTGAGGTCCATAGACTTCAATGTTAAACCCTCAAAGTCGCATGCAAATCGCACCTGAATAATATAGATACGATTTCTGTACTATTTCTGTACGACTTTGTAATATGTTTTCATTGTGGCAAAGTTGAGAATGACTTGTCATGCGACGTTGCAGTCCCAAATCGCAGGACAAGTCGCATAAGTGTGAAAGGGGCCTCAAAATGATTGTAAAGTCTTGTTTTTTGTTTGTTTGTTTTTTAAAAAATAACAAACATGTTATACTTACCTCCTCTGTGCAGTTGGTTTTGCACAGAGCAGTCCCGATCCTCCTCTTCTCAGGTGCCTCTTCGCTGCTCTTTGCCCCTCCCTCCTGTCGAGTGCCCCCTCAGCCAGCAGCTTGCTATGTGGGCACCTGAGCCGAGTCAAAGCTCCATGTATCCATTCAGACACGGAGCGCCGACCTGCCCCCTATCTCCCTGATTGGTGGACTAACTTTGATTGACAGCTGCGGGAGCCAATGGCTCTGCTGCTGTGTCTCAGCCAATCAGGAAGAGTGTCCCGGACGGCTTAGACATTTGTGGACATCGCTGGAGAGAGAAGGGGCTCAGGTAAGTAATTAGGGGGGTGCTGGGGGGGGGGGGCTACACACAAAAGGTTTTTTATCTTAATGCATAGAATGCATTAAGATAAAGAAAAAAAACCTTTTGCCTTTACATCCCCTTTAAGGCTGCATTCACACCTGGGCAGAGCAATTTTAAGGCGTTTTTATTTGAGCGTCCTGCAAGTATATATGACCATTTTGGAAGTGTATTAAAAACATTATACGTGTGTATTCTAGTTTTAGGCTACTTTCACACTGAGGCGTTTGAAAAACACGCGCAAAACATCAAGCGTTATTACCGCGTTTTTCCCGCGTTAGCGCTATAATTAGCGCGAACGCCCAGGCGTTTTTCAAGCGCTTTTGAAGCGCTAGCATTAAATACATAGCAAATCCCCCTACATTACATCCTGTTTACTTCCTGGTATTTGGACCTTTCCACAACCTCTGGGCATTTTGCTGGCGCTTTTAACGTGCTTTTAAAGCGCTTTACATTCATTTCAATGTATATGGGCGTTTTTAATGCGCTATTTTTAGCGCTCAGAGTAAGCACAAAAAATCATACTTGCAGGACTTTTTTAAACGTGGCACCAGCGCGACACCCCAGTGTGAATAGGTACATTGGAATTAATGGGCAGCATTTTAAAAGCGTTTTGGAAGCGCTATTTTTAGCACAAAAACGCTAGGAAAGCGCCTCAGTGTGAAAGGGGCCTCAGGTATTTTTGTTTTAGCCAATAGAAGGCACTAGAGGGAGGAGATTAGAAGTGGAGAGCTGCTGTTTGGTGAAAAACACGCTCATAAAATGCTCATGTCTTGCATTTTCAGGAGTTCCCATCAAAGTCTATGGGGCCAAAACACGCAAATCTGCCTGAAAAAAAGCTCATGTACTTTTTTGAGCAACGGGCATTTTACTACAGGAGGCAAATGCTTAGATGTGAACAGGGGCCATTAAAATAAGTGTCTTTCAGCTTTGAGCTACAAAACGCTCAGGTGTGAATGGGGCCTAAGGAGCTTGCTGGTTGGAGGAAAGAGCACAGATGGGACTTTATTAGTGAGCTGCAGGCTCCTTCCTCTCCAATCACAGTTTTGACCAATCTGCGTTAACTTGCCTGTTGTGCAGGGAAGTAACACTAATGAACTAATATACACATTGCGCAAACTGTATGCACCATATAAATCCTGTATTATTATTATAATAATGATAGCGTCTGTGTGTGGGTTCTGCATCAAAAATCTGGCTAAATACACATATATGTATAGTACATTTATGTCAGGGGTCCTTTTTTACAGACCCTGTCACTTTTCTTATTTCGTAATGACTGTGGCAGTGTCTTATTAAGGAATACATTGGTATCCTCTTTTCACAAGCAGCTGATTGATGGTGAAAATGCAGCAATACGATGAGGTCTTCTCCCTACTCATTTTTTCTCCTTATATAAGCATGTTTCCTTTTACATGTAACCCTGACCCTCCGTCTCCCAATCTGGATGCTGCTTTAGGTTCCTTTCACACTTGTGCGGCTTAGGATCCGACTTGTGAGACCCAAAGTCGCAGGACATTTGAAATGCAATGTATCTCTATGAGAGCTGTTCTAGTTTATACTACCAAAGTCGCTGCAACTTCAGAAAAGGTTCCTGCACTACTTTGATCCAGAGAGCGTAAAAGTTTTATCAAAGTCGTGTCAAAATCGGACTCCAAAGTTGCACTGAAAATCGCTAGGGTGAAAGGAGGCTTACAGAGAATTAGAAGAGGCTAATCCCAAGTCAAATTCAGGTACATGGGCGTGCGCAGCCTATTGCATTAGGGTGTGCACCACAAAGCACAAACACACATGAGTGTGTGTGTATATATATGTCAGAAGGGCAGAGATTGGAGTCAGTAGTTTATTTTTATTTTATTTTATTTATTTTTTTACAGTTTAGTTTTATTTATTATTTTTTACAATATTATATTTTATTTTTTAAAAAAAAATTGTATTTAGGAGTCCTGCTGGGGGTTTTTGGTGAACTATCAGGGGTCTAAACAAACCCCCAATGTCTCACTTTTGAGACAGAGAAAGGGACTCAGGACAGAGGTTTTTGGGGGTCGTCCTGAGGATTTATGTTAAAAAAAAATTTTTTATTTTATATTATAACATTTTTTATTATTTATTTTGATTTGACATTTTTTTATTTATTTTATTTTATTTTTATTTGATGACTGAGGTTAGAGACGGGAAGACTGTATATATATGTGTGTGTGAGTACACACAAACACGAAACACCACGTGTGGGATTACGTTATCCGACGCGTGCGGGTACATGGACTTAAACTGAACCCTAATCGGAGAAGATTAAGAGACATTCGGAGGAAAGTGGGATCGCTAAAAGTCACGTTGA
>BLSH010129094.1:1335567-1353629 GCA_018402905.1 Glandirana rugosa | reverse complement strand
TGAACAAATGATTGCTGGATGAAATACAAATTATAGAAAAAACACAAGAGAGGGGCGCACCGAACTAGTGCAATACCATAAGACCATTTATTAAAAGTAATAAAATAAATTATACTCACAAACAGAGCAATGTAAAAAGCATCATAACAAGAAATGAGATAATTCCTCCAAGGAACAAATCGATCTCCACCTCAACAGGGGGACCGGACGGCATCCGTATGACCAGGCTGACGCATTTCCAGGGCGAACCCTCTTCCTCAGAGGCTCTCTTGGAGTATAATTTATTTTATTACTTTTAATAAATGGTCTTATGGTATTGCACTAGGTCGGTGCGCCCCTCTCTTGTGTTTTTTCTATAGTGTCTCTTGGATGCCCATGGTCCTGAGGAGGGCAGCAAGACCACCAAGTGCTGAGTGAATGCCACGTTTTTAAAGAACATTTGTTTTGCTCTCCTCTTGTTGCCTACCCCTTGGTTGATGTATCCGAGTGCAGGAGTTGTTTTCGTTTTTATTGAAATACAAATTATACCAGGATCATGGTTGCAGGCATGAGCTTGTTTTTACCACTTTAAGTTTTAAAATAGCCTAAGGATAGCAAACGGTTAACGGTAAATTATTGGGAGCCCACTATCCTGGCAACAGGATCTTTTCAAGCTAAATAGAAGTTGAAGAATTCTTTAATTCATGAGCTCAATGGTAGAAGAGTACAGATACAGATGTGACATGCTAATTATAGTAGACATATAAAGCTACAGTATCCTTATATCTAAAATATTCTCTCACATGTCCTCATTAAAAAAGATCAGGCAATTAACATATTTTGAAGTAAAAACACAAACAAAAGGGCGCACAGGCCTAGCACATTATCTTCATTCAATAATTTATTATAAAAAGAGAATCATACTCACAAACGTGGACATCCCCAGTCCTCTGAGGGCAGAAAGGTGGCACTTATCCCAATATATTAAGCCAAGGGTTTAGACCAGCATCTGTGTGAGGCCAGATCTTCGAGTGCAGGATACAAGCTTTGGTGTTGTGGAAATTAACATATTTTGCTTACCATGTAAACAGAAATCGGACATAAAAGGTTATGCCTATGCAAACAATGCATAAAGATCCTGTGCTTGTCCAGAAAACCAAACTAAATAATAACTCCCAACTGTCCCTCAGATTATTACATTGGTTATTTTCGAACATTAGTATAACGGAAAAGCTTTATTGGGTTTAAAGTGGTATTAAAGATTAAAAACAAACAAACATGTTATACTTACCTGCTCCGTGCAGTGGTTTTGCACAGAGCAACCCCCGATCCTCTTCTTTTTGGGTCCACCGACTGTGCTCCTGGCTCCTCCCCCTTGACCACTGCCCCCAATAGCAAGCCACTTGCTATGGGGGCACTGGTGTGTGCTTGCTCCTAAACCCTGCTCTCTGCATCCATAAAACACATAAGGGGCTTGGCCCTGCCTCCTGCTCTCTCCTCATTAGCTCACTGGCAGTGATTGACAGCCAATGGCTCCCACTGCTCTCTCAGCCAATGAGGAGAGGGAGTCCTGGGACAGCAGAGACTCTTGTGCACAGTGCTGGATCGAGAGGGAGCTTAGGGGAGTATTAGGAGGGGACTGTGGGGGGAGCAACATACAGAAGGTTTTTTACCTTCATGTATAGAATGCATGAAGGTAAAAAAAACTTTCAGCCTTTACAACCACTTTATGTGATCATTCTTCTGCTTTAGTTTACCATGGTCTGAGTGTGGCAAGAGTGTGTCCTTTGCCTAAATATATTATAAAAAAGGAGTCCCTCCTTTCCAACGCAGAAGGTTGGGTGGCATGTCTAAAGTTATCCAGAGATGCTAAATGATGATATGCCTATCCTGGTGATTATTACATCTATGGGCATCTTCTGACCTTGGTTCAAGTTAGCAGATGTCAAGCTAAGATCTAGCAATATGGCTGAATTTTTCTTACCATTTGCTGTTTTCTTTAAATACGACTAAACTAGATGTGCCCGCTTAGTGTATAGACATGTGCTCTCAATACAAGTGTGTGGTAATCTCATAAAACTTGTCCTCATCTAGTATTTCACTTGAAAGGTGATATAGTGCCCTCAATAGTCATTTAGGAAGGCGCAATGCCGCGATGAGGAAAGATCTTTGCGATTAATTGTCAGGGATATCGCCTACCTTGCTTCTGGCATTTTTCCCAGACCTGCCATCCACCAAGTCTCAATATTCCAGTTATGTATCAACATTACAATGAATGGTATTGCATGATTTGTGCTTTATCAGGAAAATAAATTCCCGTACAATATGGCTGGCTTGTTGCCTTCTCATAGCGTTCTAGTGTAAGGGTCAATGTCACTGGCGGTATGACACAAGCTAACTCTGGTTTTCATAAAAAGCCTTTACATTGGTAAAAACAAAGCCCTTGAGCAAGATGCTTGTGATTGTCTGCAGTATCATCATTCCTAGTCTATCACATGCCATATGCTATTTTTAATTAGCCTGGGAAAATTGCATCTTCCTAAAAAAAAAAAAAGAAAATATTAGACTTCTCAACAAAAGACTTTTTATGGCAATATGAAGCATTTGACTTCCATGTGACAAGATGTACAACATAAATGTCTATTTCTACTATGTGTGAGTGTAATAATGAGGTCAATTCTCATTCAGTGGCTGGCTGTTCATCTTCCCTCTATTGCTGCTTTACAGTCATTGTGCCTGCTTTAAAGCATAACATTTTCTAATTTTATTAGTGCTGAAATGTGTAAAATGCTATTGATTTTCCACTATTCATTATCGCGGGAAGAGACTTCTCCAGTCAATTGTGCCAGGATAATAGTTAATAACAGTACAGTAAGTTCAAGATAATTCATTGCTATGTATTTTAGGGCAAAGTCATCTTACACTTTCTCATCTGTACCGGACTGGATTATATAACTGTGGCTCCATGGCTGTAGATTACTTGCAGTTCCCAGCATGCACTGGAAGCCATGGGTATTGTCTAAAACTGGTTTTACAATCTGCTTTCTGTACAATGTTTTGTAAATTTACCAAAACTACATTATGTGCCTACCTAAACCAGTGGTGGTCAACCTATGATGTATAGAAGGCCTCATCTGAGGCCCCTATTGTCACCAAGGGGCTGCATGTAATATTCCATATATGTAATGCTATAGAAGACTGTCAGAGGAAATACTACAAAAGTATTAAAGTTAGATAGGACATGCTCTAGGATACATGGGGCTGGGGACATAGTTTATGGGACTGCAAGGACCACTGCCCTCTTTACAAGTTGCCATTCCGATCTCCAACTGCTGGGGTCCAAGGGCTCTGCAACAAGTACCAAGGCGCCACATGCATCCAGGGACCTAAGCTATCCAGTCAGGCAGGCCTTTGTGCTACATTGATTTTTCTGTAAATCATAAGGAGACTGTACAATCGGATTGTCATGTGTATGGTCTAGTTGAATTTTTCTATAGGTTTGGTTGAATAAATTGATGTGAAAATTCAAGGGGATTTTCAGTGGACAGCAGTAATGTTAGAAGTACTGGCCTCCGGGAGTATCCAGCTATTCATAAAGCTACACACAGTCTGTTTTTTTCATTAAACCAGTGGGCTGAACAATAAAAAAAGCTATCAGATTCCTGCATCCACACAAGCAATGTGTTTACAGGAATCCCCTCAGCTGGGACATTCTGACAAAGGGGACTCTCTGCTGTCAGAATACACTGATCAGCACAGCAGACGACTGGCTGCAAGCCACTGATCGAAGAAGGCTATCCAGCAGTCCCGTTCAACAGAAGCTGATCTAGTGATTGGCTTTTGTCCCTTACAGGGAGGGTTACAAACAGATCAAAATTGGGTGGCCCCTGCTGAACTGGACAAATTTCGATCCATGTGTGTATCCAGCTTATTGCTCGCACTCACACATCAATCCTACATCATTTTTTATGTTTTGATAAGATTTGCAAGTATTTCCTTTAATTTGTGCTATATGCCTATATGTGGTTCTACATCATTCAAGATCAGATTAGCATCATGATATAAAATCAATGGTCGCTTTAAAGCGTATTCAAGATTTTTGATTTTTTTTTAACTACATGGGTCCCAAAGAGGATGATGCCATATTGTTCTAGAGTGCACCTCATATTAGCAAATTACGACAGACTTACAGTACCTGTCATAATGTGCCCTTTATTACTTCACTGTCACCGATGCTGTGGGTCCCAGGTGTTTCCATCTTCACCTGCTCTTCTTGCTGGTTTCCAACTGTTTGGCCCCTTGAATGCTTGGGCTGATGATGTCACTCCGGCGCTTGTGCACATGAGTCACATCACTCGCACACTGGCTGCCATTAATCTATGCTCAGGCATGTCTGTTACAGATATCAAGCTTGTCTTTTTTTGTTTTGTAGAAAAAAATAAAATAAAAAATGTTTATACTTCTAGTACCACAATCACATCAAATGAATGAGAAGTTTTAAACATTCCTGACACTTTTGTCGTAGTTTGGGCTCCCAAAGAGAAGACAATGGCAAGTGATTACAAAATGGCCATAACATCCTATTTATTTGCTGATGTGATAAGAGTATACTATCAACAGAAATTAAATAGTGCACAGTAAAGAGAGTGGGATGCTGCACCATCGTGTACAAAGTTGCTGTGATGGAGTTCCTCTGTGTTCATATTTAAAGTGTTTTGTGCAAGCTGTTTAAATTATAGAATTTAAGCTAGACATACTATATACACAGTATAAGAGAACATTAAACTAAAGGGAAAACTTTTTTTTTTTCATTTTGTATAGAGTAAGAGAGGCTTATAACCCCTATTGGTTGTCTTTTTTTTGCCATCTGTGTCCCATTGGGGAGGTTTCATTTCACTTCCTGTCCCTTAGCCAAAGCAAGAAGTGAGACAAAATCCCTAGTTGTCACCAAGATCACCAGAACAACTGCCTCCACTGGAAAATTACCCCTCTATTCCAGTTCTCATGACAACCCAAAATGTGGGGTTTTCTTTTACTTTTAGTGATAATAGTGACTAGGACAAATATAGAGATCAAATCTCTCCAATGACATAGACAGCAAAACACCTGTTAGGTGTTCTAATCCCTCTCCACTCTATATAAAAGTAAAAAAAAAGGTCTCCCCATCTCCCTCCCTACTTTGTTTTATAACTGCAGAACTCCCCAGATCTAGGAATCCTCCCGATGTGACCCCTTTGGTTTATATACTTACATTCTAATGTATCTTCCCTGTACTTGTTTTGTTATAAGTTATAGAAAATCAGTTTCGATGGTTAAGTCCTAGCAATATACAGCTGCACTTTCTCTCTCTGATTCTTTCATACAATTATGACCTGTATGAATATGTTATTATATACTCATACAAAATTAACTGTGCCAATTTCTACTGATATATCTGTGACCTCCTTGAATCTTATAAATAAAGAAATAAAAAAAGTTATGGTTAAGGTTTGAGTAGCAGATGAACCTTGATAAGGGCCTTTACCCTGTATGCATTATTATAGACTTTTAAATGGCTAGACAGTCATATGAAGCTTAATATGGCCATTGCATACTAAGCACTAGCTAGGAAAAATATGTTTCTTAGTTCTCAAAAGTGTTATCTAGAACAGTGGTTCTCAGTTTTAGGGAGCCCTGGGCCTATATGACCATGATTGATGGGTAGATCGTGATCAACCTGTTGCCAACCCCCATTCTAAACCTTCCTCACTCTATTCATGGTAACCAAAAAAAAGTGTGGGCTATAGATATACTTTGAATCCATAACTTATCAGAAGGAGCTATAGCACTGATGTATTTAAAGAAAAGAAAATAGCACACAACTGTGGTTGTATTCCATAGCAACAAATCCAATTCTTTTTTTCTCCAAAAATAAACTGTGAAATCTGATTGGCACCTAATAGTTGTAACTCCAGTTGTGTATATATATTTTAAGTTCTATTTTCAGTGCTATTAAGATGGTACATGGTACCGGCTAGGCTGGCAACATATGTCCCGGGGGCGTCTCCACTATGTTTTGGAGGTTGTGGCCAGGAGGGGACTATGATTCATATATGGTGGCAGTGCCCTAAGGTGAGACGCTTTTAGATCAGAGTCTACAATTTTATATATGCCATCACCCAAGTTACTCTGATTAAATCTCTGAAGCACGCCTTAATGGGATGCATGGTGGAACTCATTACGTTTATTTTTGTTTCTGCAAAAATTACTATAGCCAGGTACTGGAAGTTAGCCGTTATACCCTTCGAATAGTTTAAACATAAACTTTCCTGGATAATGATAAGCAAATGTTTAACAGCTATTTTGAATGATTAAATTATAATGGTTTGAAAAAAATTTGGAATCCTTTTGTCAAATATCTAACAAATGACCCCCGAACTATACCCTATTAGATTGCATTCTGGATTGTGAATGCAACCGCCCTTTCCTTCTTTTTAGCACCCCTCTATCCCTAGCCTCCTGGCCTACCACTTATGTTTTGCCGTATGTTTCTTTTTATAGTGAAGTCTGGCAGCTGGTTTGTTCCCGTGTTTCAGAGGGTTTCCGTCCCCCAATACAGGAGGCCGACTGATACTGCGATTGATGAAATCAAAACATTGGGGACTAAAATTAGAACCCAATTTTACCTGCGCTATGGGTTAACCTAAATGTGAGCTGCAGGTGTGACAGTTAATATCATGAATCAAAATAGAAACACGATTGTTGAGACCGCGCTCCACATAGAATGCAAATAAACTAAAGGTGCAAAGTGTGCAAAAAGTGCAATAGAACAAACTTCCATCTCTCCTTAATATTGCAAATCTTATAAACACTAAAATACAATATAATACATAAACAGTGTCCAACTGCACAAAATTAATGTTGATATCTTGGGTGGACAGTTCATAAAAGTTCATGTGGGGTTGATGCGATATATGCGAAGAGAAGAAGTGGTATCACAGTTCATTAATTGTCAATGAAGACCATCACAGGATCAACTGGGTGACGATTCCCTTCACCACACACCAGTGACACATCTCACTCACTGGAAAAATATGACCTCCATTACAGATATCATAAACGCCTGTTATGAATCATCCAACGATATCCCGGCTGCTCCTGGATCCAAGTCTGGCCACCGTGCCTCAGGGATAATAGGTGATGCAAAAAACAGGAAGGGACTCCGATAGTGAACTACGTTTGTCCATTTATTAAAACAAAGTTCCAAAAACAACAGGATAAAACCACAAAATGCTAAGGCGGCAGGGGGCGCCGAATTACGCTCCACCTGCGTTCCTAAGAGCGGAAGTGACGTATAGCGATTATGTGAGGGAAACAGGAACAAACTTAAGTATTCTGTCTGGTCTCAGGTAAAATGTGTATTGCCTCCATACTCCCTATATAACACCCTGAACGGATATTACCTTCAGGCCGAAGGTAGGCCAAAGTGGATTAAAAGCAAGTTTAAAAACAAGCTTGTGCTTCAGGTTGGGGTAGTAGATATGGAAAAGGTAGCCCTCTATACCAGTTTGGGTAGTTAATATATGCCTTCAGCTTTTTTGACTACAGTTACCTATATTTTACCTATTTTTGTTTCTGTTTTATATTGTCTGGCTTTTCTACAGCAGAGGTTCTGCTACCTTTGTACATTTGCTTACTTTTGGATTACATATTGTGTAAGTTTTTATTCATTATTGTAAAAACCTTTAATAAAAACTATTGAAATACAAAAAAAGGCAGACTTGATCCACCCGCTGGCTTGTATACAGTTTTTGGGCAATTTTTAGGCATTTTGTCAAGACACTTCTGAAGAAACCTGAAGGCACCTCAGGGTACCTGGCCACCCCATTTGAAAAAGCCTGGTCTAGCTGTCAGGGCAGGCAGAAACCAGGGTTTAGCAGGAAGAAGACTGCAGTCTGGTACTGGGTCAAGGCTTGGTGGGTGAGAACCACTGATCTAGGGTACAATATCAGTATACTATAATACTATGGCACCCCCGTAAAATATTTGTGTAGACAGTCAAGACCTTACAGTACATACAGACTGACACTATTGTGTTTGAACTACTGTTATTAAATATACGTATGTCCTAATGTAACAGTGTGTGCCTTGGTAAAGCAAATATTTAAAGATGGGTATAGTAGTTTTGGTTGGGATGTTCTATATATAGAAGGTCTGTGGTCTCTATAAAGTCACTTGGCCTGCAGGATTTTGCATGGCTACAGAACCCCCCAGTGAAGTTTGATATCCTTATAATTTCCATCATTTCATATATGTTTGTTGCTATTCAGCTAGTTAATATTGGTCTACATTGTACTGTGATTCCGTTATACAGATACTGTGTCAGATACATACAGTAATTACCTGGAATTTGAACAGAAGATGGCCAAGGTCTACAGGTCTGCTCATCAGACTGCCAGAGCGGAATTCCTTGAATCAAATCCAATTTATTCCACTGCACACAGCATCTGGAGGCAAAGATTGAACAGCCATCATTTTTCCATCATGTCAGCAGTCCACATATTTTAGCTACACTAGTTTGAGAAAAAGTCTGAGACATGGGATTAAAAATACACTACTTTCTGTAGGTCTGCCTATGTCATCCCTAAGTCTTAATATAAAACAAATTGCTGAGTCTACAGGTCACAAGGCGTTTTACTCGTACATAATGAAAAAACAGAATCTGGAAGTGTGGCCAGTTAGATTTTGTAGTATATTCAGAACGAAGATGGTTCTGCTCAGTTTGGCAATGGATTCCCATGCTGTTGTGTGATTTAACTACTTGCTGGCAGCCACCATAAGCATAGGATCAGCTTATTGTTGTCATTTTGTTTTCATCTACGATGGAAAAGCAGACATTATACACTTTTGCAAATCCTTTAAATCCTTTTCATTAGGTAATGCTATGGTTAAATGCTTGTGCAGTCCTAGGGTCTGGAGTTTGATTCTCATGAAGGAGATTTATTTTTTTCATAATTAAAAATATACTGGTAGGTTAATCGACTTTTAAATGTGACCTGTATGTGTATGACTGTAGAGGGTCAGGGATTGATGTAAATGGTTGTGTTCTCTATAAAGCTGGCTATGCACTATTAGATTTTCAAAAAAAACCATATGTGCAAACATTTGCACGAAAAAGTGCATTCAATGACTTGCCGAATTTCATTCAAAAGTGCTTCTAAATACAAATTTTCATTTGTATTTAACATTCGATTTTGGAATGAATGGATTTCCCGAATGAAAACTGTGTACGCTGTTTCATCCTGCTGCTTCAAATTTTCTTATCACTGAAGTCCAAAAGAAACATTGTTTTGTTCCCAAAATTCATTATAAAAACAAATGAATATTCTTAAAATGAAATGTTTTGAACAAACGTCTACTTCTATATACATCATACCACATCGCAAACAGTAATCACATTAATAGACAATTGACTTCAGTGCCATAACTGTGCATAAATTATAATCATGTATTCGAAAAAATTAGTGATTATAAAGTCCAAAAAAAATCTATATTTGATTGTCCCAAAGAAGAATCAAAGTAGTATTTTATTCCATAGTGCTGGTGTGCAAAAAATAGAAACTCTAAAGTGCTGCAATGCTCCAAACGATCACACGGTGAAATGTGCTCCACACAACCCCCTTTGTGCCTCTACTCACCAGATGGTATGGACCCCTTAGTAATACTGCATGTATGTCTATTGCACTTAAGACTGGTGAGTGGGGAGATGTAAACACAGGTCCTCCAAATCTTCTTATGTGGGCGATGTCTACGGTCTATATCGTCACCACTCATACATGGAAGGACAGAATTTGTATAGTGTAGTATGTTCTTTGTATTTTAAAAAAAGTTAAAATCACACTTACAGTGTTCCAGAATATATGCGCCCTTACAAATTGCATCTAACAGGGCAAGACGGCTCACTCCAGGAACTCGCTTGGTTGCCACCGCTTGCCGGACTTGACGTCACTAAGGAACCAGAATCTACGATAACGCCTTGTGGGTGGGGCGAAACGCGTCAACGTAGATTCCGGTTCCTTAGTGATGTCACGTCCAGCAAGCGAGTTCCTGGAGCTAGCCGACTGCCCTGTTAGATGTAATTTGTAAAGGCACATATTCTCTGGAACACTGTAAGCGTGATTTTAACCTATATTAAAATAAAAAGAAGAAACTGAATGGCCAGACTAAGGCATTTCAGAAATAGTGTCAGCTCTATGGAACTGAGCAGGAAGGCTTCCACGATGATATCATCATGTGATAGAAAAAGTTGCTTATTGTTGGTGCCGAAAAGCAACATTGTGACCTTTGCTTTCTTGTTTGTGTTCAAGGTTACTTGTGGTTCTCCCCTTCCCTCCTTAGGCCACTTAAGCCAGTAGGTGGCCCTCATTTACCGCTTACACCCGCCCCGCCCTGCCCTGGGAGTTGGAGCTCTCTTCCCCTTCCCCACTTTCTTTGAGGCATACATTCCCATTGGCAATACATTTTCCTACTGATGTTACATAATGCTACT
Source organism: Glandirana rugosa (assembly GCA_018402905.1). Lineage (NCBI taxonomy): Eukaryota > Metazoa > Chordata > Amphibia > Anura > Ranidae > Glandirana > Glandirana rugosa. The sequence continues at coordinate 1,343,122 of BLSH010129094.1, read as the reverse complement.
AGATATGTATATTCTCTGGACTTATTTTAAATTTGTGAAGAAATCTTGTGTACCTTTTCTTGTGTTTGCATGGGCTAGTTGCTTCGTAACAGCCTCAACTACTGTGCCCTCGCTTCTACAGTATATGATTTTCAATGTGCTTATCTGTGTACAATCTTTTGTACACTTTGTTATACAATTTTGAGAAACCCAATAAAAATCTTTGTAGAACAAGGTTACTTTTGCTGTAGCTTAAAAGGCAATCTATAGAACCATACAAGAGAATTTCATAAGCTTAAAGTGTTACTAAACCCACAACAATAAAACCAGTTTGTATATGCAATAAAGCATGCAGATTACATTCACTGTGGAACCTAAGGGGTTAATCCCCTGCACTGTTCAAAATGGCTGTTTGATCCTGTCTTCTCTGATCCTCCCTTTCTTTTACTGTCCCCAATCCATATGCTGATAGAACAGAGGCCAGGGGACAAGCTACACATGCTCAGTTTGGTGTGTATTTTTTTTCTTGGGAGAGTGCATGTGATTAGCACAGGGCCAATCAGCACAGAAGGTCAGGGGTCCTGCAGCCTCATAGGACAATCAGGGGGAGAATGAAAACTCCTCCTACAAGCTTTAACCAGACACTGATAGAAGTCAGAAGACTGTTCTAACTGCTGATGAAAAAAAAGGTATTTAGCAGTTTATCTTTACTAAAACTATTGCATTTATGTGTACTGTGGGAGACCCAATATAGTGAATGCAGGGTCCTGGGTTTAGTAACTATTTAAGGTACTTACATTATCAATAGGTATTACTGTTCTATGAAGCTTATTTCTATGCTTCCTTGTTATAAGTGCCACACTGTCCTCCTTTTCACCAAAGCTGTTCACAGTATTTAAAACAATACACTCTCCAAGTGGCCTATCATGTAATATATTTTATCTCAGCAATTATCAGAAAGGTTGGCAGCCTTACTCGATATGCCTATAGCCTTTGAATGGAAAATCTACAGATCTGTATATTAGGGACACTACCATGATAAAAGGGACAGCAAACGTAAAAACAGGAAGATCATGTCAAGGTTACTTTCAAGCAAACTTTACAATAATAATTCAGAATATGTACTTTGAAGATGATTAAAACCAGGCTTTATTGATTGGTAATGTCCACATACAGTAAATGTGGTGACATCACTGCATAAACACACTGTTTCTATAATGCTGGCCTGCCATGCGTAAAGTCGCTGCCCTTTCCTTTTTGTGCTTTGTGCTGTGCCAGCAGATGAAGATGTGTAGCAATATACCTTACATTATTTAGTGATGTGACCTTCTTGCTTGCCACCTTTTTTATGCAGTGTTACTGTTATTACCAGTGGTCCATCAGTACTGATGAATGAAGACAGGACAGGACATCAGTGATCATAGCCTGTTATGTGATGCGACACAATCAGGCTATGGTATAGTATGTGGAAAGGTGTCAATAAGCCTGAACTACTCAGCAAACTGCAAATACTTATCCAAAAATATCTAGAAGAACCCCCAATCTCTCCAGAATCCATCGGCAGAGGTAACACCTTTTAAAAAAAAGAACATGTAGCAATGTTATATCATTTCTGGCCACTCATGCCTATCATACTGTATGATGATTTCTCGTAAGGAAATAAAAGAATTACAAATATCTTATGCCAAACATATTGTTATAGCGTGTACTGTACAAGTACTGCTTAAAGGATAAGTTTGCCTTCACAAAAAAAAAAAAAATGCACATTTTTTTGCAGGTAAACAAATATGCATTTATTTATTTATTTTTGTGATCAGCAGGTCATGGGTGTAATGCCACAGTCCTGCAGACTGGGTAGCTCTCTGTCCGTACCTCCAATACAGGCAGGCAGGCTCAATGACCTACTGGAACGGTCTACAGCGCCCTGGTAGTACATTGAGAACTACAAGCCGACAGCTGCAAAGGCTGCCGGTACTTGTAGTTTTCACATTCACAGAACATTGTGAATGAATGACGCAGACTTCTGGATGTCAGGTTTAGAAGACCAGCTAGCTTGGATACTAGCATCTCCTAAGACTCAGAAAAAAAGATGAACATTTTATAGAAAGATTTTTAGTGTAGACTTCAGGATGAGCAAATATTGTCTAAATACAAGAGGGATGTGCATTGTTACTTAAAGCAGAGGTCCGCCTAGAATGACAAAAATGAAAAGCCAGCAGCTACACATACTGTATCTGCTAACTTTTAATAATAGTACATTTACCTGTCCTGGAGTCCAGCGATATTGGCACTGCAGCTGATGTTTCCATCAGCTGTCGAGTGCTGCCGCCGCCATTGTGGGTAAGGGAATGCGGCAGTGTAGCATTAGGGCTTGACGTCGGGAGCCCTACTGCGCACATGTGAGGCTCCGCTGCGCTCTGCTATTGGCCAGGCGGCCAGTAGCAGAGCGAGGAGGGAGGAAGTGGAGTGGCTGGAACTCTGCTTTAACCACTTCAGCCCCGGAAGGATTTCCAGCTTTAGGACCGGAGCCCTTTTTGCGATTCGGCACTGCGTCGCTTTAACTGACAATTGCGCGGTCGTGCGACGTTGTACCCAAACGAAATTTGCGTCCTTTTTTTCCCACAAATAGAGCTTTCTTTTGGTGGTATTTGATCACCTCTGCGTCATTTCTGATCGCCGCTATAAACAAAAGAAGAGCGACAATTTTGCAAAAAAACCCAAATTTCTTACTTTTTGCTAGAATACAAATCCAAAAAAAAAATATAAAAAAACATTTTTTTCACCGTTTTTGGCCGATTTATATTCTTCCTCATATTTGCGATAAAAAAAATCGCAATCGGCGTTTATTGATTGGTTTGCGCAAAAGTGGTCGCGTTTACGGATGATGAGAATTCATTTTTGGGTTTTTTTTTTTGTTTTTTTTTTTATTAGTAATGGCGGCGATCTGCGATTTTTAGCGGTACTGCGATATTTCAGCGGACATGTCGGAACATTTTGACACTTTTTTGGGACCATTGGCATTTATACAGCGATCAGTGCTATAAAAATACACTGATTACTGTGTAAATGCCATTGGCAGTGAAGGGGTTAACCTGCAGGGGGCGCGCTAAGGGTTAACTATGTTCCCTGGGCGTGTTCTAACTGTATGGGGGCTTGCCTATCTGGGGAAGGGAAGTGGTCACAGCCTTCATGTACAGGAAGGCTGTGATCACAGCCCTTCCCCCTCACACAGAGCGGAGGTCCGTGTTTACTTACACGGACCTCCGCTCCTTCACTCCGGGGGGGGCATCGCGGGTGGCCGGCGGCAATCGAAGCAGCCGCACCCGCTCCCTGGCCCCCCCCGAACACAGTGAGCGCGCGCGTGCTCACAGTGGCTCTGTATCGCAGCCACCGTCGTATGACGGCGTTTTGCGTTACAGAGCCACATTGTCGCCGTCAATTGCCGATCAGCGGTCGGCAAGCGGTTAAAGAGGAGCTCCAGTCATAAAAGTCAGCAGCTACAAATACTGTAGCTGCTGACTTTTAAGATAAGGACACATACCTGTCCAGGGATCCAGCGATGTCGACACCCTGAGCCGATTCGTCAATCAGTTTTGGGTGCAGGCGCCACCATCTCCACTGAGGCCACTTTCACACTGAGGCGCCTTACAGGGTTTTAGCGCCTGTAAAATGCCTCTTCTGTCTCCCCAGTGTGAAAGGACGAGTGCTTTCACACTGGGGCGGTGCGCATGTGGGCCATAAAAAAAGTCCTGCAAGCAGCATCTTTGGGTTGGTGCAGGAGTGGTCTATACACCGTTCCTAAACCGCCCTTGCCATTGAAATGAATGGGCGCCGCTTTCAAAGTGCCTTAAAAGCGATTTGAAAGCAGGGCTTTTAACCCCTTCTGGCGGGCTAAAAGAGCCCCGCTAGTGGCGCCAAAACTAGCAATGCTTTACCGTTAACGCGTCTGTGCTTTCTGAATGGTCCCGCCATCTTCTGGAACCTGTGTGTGTTTCAGAAGCAGCGGGGGGAATAAGGAGGGGATGGAAATACTCAGAGATCGCTGCACCGATCTTACCCAGAAGTGGGAGCGGGTACCTGTCAAAACTAGGTGCCTGCTCCCTCTAAAAAGTGCCACATTTGGCAGTGGAGGGGGGAGGGTGTGCAAACAAGCAGAGTTTTTTTATTTTTTTTATTTAGCTTTGTATAGAGTGGAGAGGGATTAGAACGCCTGTCAGGTTTTATGGTGTCTGTGCACATGTTAGGGAGTTTCTCCCTCTCTATTAGTCCTGCTTACTATTCTCATTGAAAGCAAAAGAAAATCCCAAATTTTGGGTTGTCCCCAGAAAAGTAATAGAGGGTAAATCTTCTAATGGGGACACTAGCTCTGGTGACCTGGGGGGCCCCAAGGAATGACCTTAATTTGCAGAGATTTCCTCTCACTTCCTGTTTGGCTTTGGGACAGGATGTGAAGGGAGATCTCAGAAATGGGACACGTGGTGAAAAAAAATCTGACAGGGGTTATAATTATTTTTCACCCTATTCAAAATTTTTTTTAAAAAGTTTTGCCTATAGTTCTACCAAATCTTGGTGTGCTTTGTGTATTCCTTCCAGATCTGTGCATTACCCTTTGTTGAAAGTAGGGTTGCCACCTCATCCTTTCAAAAACCAAACACATATTAATTACACAGGTTCTGTGGCTGATTAAGGTGGCAATTAAACTCACTTGGTGTCTTATCTGCATTAAATTGACCTCAGAACCTGTGTAATTCATATGTGTTTGGGTTTAAAGGGATGAGGTGGCAACCCTAGTTGGAATGCAGTGGGACTCTGAAGCTAGTTATACACATCAGAGGACTGTCAGATGTGCACAATCCACTGTGTTTGTAAACTTTAAAATATAAAAATCATGGACCTGTCTCCTTAAAGTGGAACTTTACCCATAACAACTTGATAAAAAACAATGTTCTTTAGCAAGGAACATACATTCAATATTAAAAATAATGCTACCAAAATTAGTGTGTCCTGTAAATTACCTCCAGCATTGCTCCTGTTTCTTCTTGCTGGAGGCTGCCATTTTGCTGAAGCTCAGAGCCCCTGAACAGCAGTAAATCATAAAGCAGAACTATACCCATCGATTTAATGGTTTCAAAAAACAGTTACAAGCCAGCTGGGATTGCTAACTGTCACATTTGCTTGTGTTTTCAACCAAACTGTGAAACCATCAAATAGCTGGTGTCATAACTGATCACATGTGTAGCACCATGGTAGTTGCAGATCAAACAGAAGCAGATTCCTTGGGCTGTCAGAAGATTGGCCTATACAAATTCAGCAGTGCCTAAAAATGAAAAGCAACGGAGCATGTGCAGAGCAGGGTGAGACAGTGTGTTACTGCATTTTAAACAGTATAGGCACTTATTTTTAATGTTTTATATATAGTATCTCACAAAAGTGAGTACACCCCTCACATTTTTGGAAAATATTTTATTATATCTTTTCATGTGACAACACTGAAGAAATGGCACTTTGCTACAATGTAAAGTAGTGAGTGTACAGCTTGTATAATAGTGTATATTTGCTGTCCCCTCAAAATAACTCAACACACAGCTATTAATGTCTAAACTGCTGGCAGCAAAAGTGAGTACACCTCTAAGTGAAAATGTCCAAATTGGGCCCAATTAGCCATTTTCCCTCCCCGGTGTCATGTAACTTAGTGTTACAAGGTCTCAGGTGTGAATGGGGAGCAGGTGTGTTAAATTTGGTGTTATTGTTCTCACTCTCTCATACTGGTCACTGGAAGTTCAACATGGCACCTCACGGCAAAAAACTCTCTGAGGATCTGAAAAGAATTGTTGCTCTATGTAAAGATTAGCTAGGCTATAAGAAGATTGCCAAGATCCTGAAACTGAGCTGCAGCACGGTTGCCAAGACCATACAGTGGTTTAACAGGATAGGTTCCACTCAAAACAGCCCTCGCCATGGTCGACCAAAGAAGTTGAGTGCACGTGCTCAGCGTCATATCCAGAGGTTTTCTTTGGGAAATAGACATATGAGTGCTGCCAGCATTGCCTGTCAGCCTGTCAGTGCTCAGACTATACACCGCACACTGCATAAAATTGGTCTGCATGGCTGTCGTCCCAGAAGGAAGCCTCTTCTAAAGATGATGCACAAGAAAGCAGGCAAACTAAGGACATGGATTACTGTAACCATGTCCTGTGGTCTGATGAGACCAAGATAAACTTATTTGGTTCAGATGGTGTCAAGCGTGTGTGGCGGCAACCAGGTGTGGAGTACAAAGACAAGTGTGTCTTGCCTACAGTCAAGCATGGTGGTGGGAGTGTCATGGTCTAGGGCTGCATAAGTGCTGCCGGCACTGGAGAGCTACAGTTCATTGAAGGAACCATGAATGCCACCATGTACTGTGACATACTGAAGCAGGGCATGATCCCCTCCATTCGGAGACTGGGCCGCAGGGCAGTATTCCAACATAATAATTACCCCAAACACACCTCCAAGATGACCACTGCCTTGCTAAAGAAGCTGAGGGTAAAGGTGATGGATTGGCCAAGTATGTCTCCAGACCTAAAGCCTATTGAGCATCTGTGGGGAATACTCAAAGGGAGGGTGGAGGAGCACAAGGTCTCTAACATCCACCAGCTCTGTTATGTCGTCATGGAGGAGTTGAAGAGGACTCCAGTGGCAACCTGTAAAGCTCTGGTGAACTCCATGCCCAAGAGGCAGTGCCACGCAAAATATTGACACTTTGGGTCCAATTTGGACATTTTCACTTAGGGATGTACTCACTTTTGCTGCCAGCGGTTTAGACGTTAATGGCTGTGTGTTGAGTTATTTTAAGGGGACAGCAAATTTACGCTGTTATACAAGCCGTACACTCACTACATTGTAGCAAAGTGTCATTTCTTCAGTGTTGTCACATGAAAAGATATAATAAAATATTTACAAAAATGTGAGGGGTGTACTCACTTTTGTGAGATACTGTAGCTATACCTGCAAAAAGGGACAGCCGGAAGTGATCTAGTAGGACTTAATTTTCTGATTAAAGTTCTACTTTAAGGTATTGCTATTTGTTTAATAATAACAGAATGGTAATTGTGATAGCAGTGATTCTTGATTACCTGGTTGATCCTGCTGCTTCCTGTCATCCTGTTAAGAAACTGACCATGCTAGTATGGAAACTGATCCATGCTAGCATGGTAAGTTTACATCCTTTGCCATCATATATTTAAAGAAGAAGTAAACCCTTATGGGTCTTACTTCCTCATTTTATATACTACCGTTTCCTACATTTGAATGGTACGATCGTACCTAGTCAAAGGTATGATCGTACCAGTCAAAGAATTGTCCTACTGTCCTTCGTCGTCCTAGTTGGTCCATTAGTTCTTAGTGACGATAGTGTTAATGGTAAGACAATAATAATTTGTTTATCGTTATGGAATTTCATCTTGAAATTAGTCTTTTAATTCAGGATGATCTAGTGAAGGCCGACAGGGAAAAACGTCCATATCGATGTCATAGAGTGTTTTCACTCATGTGGGGAGTGTAAAAACATTTATAAAATAATATAGAAAAGTACACT
>BLSH010129094.1:1304986-1322750 GCA_018402905.1 Glandirana rugosa | reverse complement strand
CTATACTGTACATGGACATACTTTTCAGTAAGCCAAAATTTCTGTATTAAAATCCCTTTTTTTATTGATCTTATGTAGTATTCTAATTTTCTGAGATACAGAATTTTGAGGTTTTTACTAGCTGTAAACCATAATCATTAAAATTAAAAGAGAGAAATGCTTGAAATATATCACTCTATGTGTATTGAATCTATATATTATATGAGTTTCACTTTTGGAATTTTATTACTGAAATAAATTAACTTTGTAATGATATTCTATTTTTTTTAGATGCACCTGTATTTTATTTTAAAAAATATAATGTTTTTCTCATCTTCTGTATGTTGCTTCATAATATATATATTGTATTTTTCATTTATACTGGATTGTTTATATATTAACCCCTGCTAAAATGTACTATATCTCCAACTCAAGATACATTAGTGTGATGGCCAGTGGGAAGAATGCTCCTTACACTTGTAGTCATTGAGGTCTGAGAGGCTGAAATTGCTCATTGATAAAGAAACCACTAGCGACATCTGGAGGAACCCTAGTTGAGAACCCTTGCATTAGAGTTTAAATTTTAAATGACAGTCAGGACACAACAAGTTCTGCAACATTTGTATTTTGCTACAGGTAGGGGAATGCCCTGGTCATTCTTAAAGGAATATGCATCCTAATGATCTGTGTATAAAATTGGTGTCTTCTCCTGCAGGTGCAGAACGTGTCATCACACTGAAGCTGGAGATCCCTGGATCAATGCCACCTCTTATTCAGGAAATGCTGGAGAACTCAGAGGGACACGAGGCAGCAGCAAGCAGCCCCAGCGAGAGTCCACCAGAGCACAGTCGCAGCATCTCAACCACTTCAGATGAGGAGCGGGTCAGCAAATGTGCACAGGTGCAATAGGACCCTCCCCTCCACTTCAGACATTCCCAACATTATATGCACACAGGGATGACAAGCAAGGAGCAGACTTTCCCCCCACTGCTGAATTTGCAGACTCTGAACCCTAAAAAAAGAAAAGACCAAGTTGGTTCCGATTTATATATACCTATATACTTTTGCTGTTTACATTCTTAACTTCGCTGGACTCTTACAAGTAGACAAAATGAAAGAAAGAAAAACACTAAAGCAGCCATTTAACAGAACAAGAAATAAAGCTAAATCTATTTTCTCTTCTGATCATCAGATTGCATGATCTTCGAAGACTCCTGACTTTGTACATAATCTATTTACCATTCTCTTTGCTGGATGTTTGGTGCTTTCCTTCTGTCTTGCATACATGAAATGATCAAGACTAAAGGTAACAAAATGGAATTTTGAACATGCTCACGTGAGGATCGCTGTCATTTAGGTCATAACATGCCCACCGATGTATTGCGTTTCTTCTCTACTTCACTCTACATGGAAGAGCGCTCACTACATTATCTGAAGACTGTTTTGTATCGGAGTAACTGCCTGTTCAGTTACAAGACATTTCATTGTAGAGTTGTCAGTGTCACTTTATGAAGGTGGATCAAACAGATGTGATTGTCTTGACGGATATTTACAGGTGCATTACTGCAGTAATTGTAGCCTCAAAGGCACTTTCCAGTGTTACAATGTTTTTTTTGTCTGTTTCTTTTTTCATGTTTACTTGTTCACAAGCCATTGGAGAAATGTTTGTGTGTGATTCACTACTTATGAGTGGGTTTATCATAAAACGTTCCCCTTATGATTTACCAGGATACATCTCTTCTGTGCCTAAGAGCTCAGCTCTACTTAATAGAAGTCTGCAAAACTCAAGAACATGATTAGTGTGTATTTTGATGGCAGGACATGGTGTAATTTGCAGTACTTTCTCAGTACACAGCTATAAAGCTGCTACATTGTATGAACGTATGTGAGGAATTTCAGTAAGGACTGAGCTGTACATTGTTTCCAGGTACAAGGGAGATGGAACATAACATTACAGTAGGCTGTCCCATTTAACTGGCACAATGTGGCTATAGTATATTGCTTCAGCCCCACACTTCAAAACACTAAAAGCCCAACTTTTTTTTTTTTTTCAATGTTTGGATCACAGCAACAGTGATGCCACAGTAGACGTTAACACATTTTAAAAAAAAAAAGTGTTCATAGGTCTCATTTAAAGCACTAGTAGAAATTTTGGGAGGGCGGGGGGGACAATATTTTAGCAAGTCTGTGATGTATTCTTCACTGGCTCAGTTTGTACATGAGATTGTTTAACAATGCTTTCTATGTTCATATACTGTTTACCTTTTTCCATGGAGTCTCCTGGCAAAGAATAAAATATATTTATTTTAAATCTTTCCAAGTATTCTTTGATGAGTGTGATTAAAAAATAGTGATTTTTATGGACCTCATAGTGGAAAACAGTAGAAGGTGGGGCATAGATCCCGCTCCCTATGATGCATGATGCTAAAGAACTAGGAGATACGTTGCATCCTGTAATAAAAACCTTACAGGCCTCATCTACTTGCCTTGCAATGACATTTCAGAAAATGGATGAAAAGAGACTGAAGAGGGTTCATATGGGAAACAAAATGAAACAATTTTACGGTAAGTGTAAGACCTCTTTTTTTCAGTTGCTAATGAGGGGACACAGGTAGTGCTTTAGACATCCCAATGACAGGAACATAGATGACGAAACATTATTGAAAAACCATAGCTTACAATACTTTCCTGCTGAAGGTTGCATCAACTTAGTGAAGGCTTGTCATCAACTTTTCAGCCTAGGTATGGCCATTTTGAAGATCTAAATACTGCTTACACACTCAGCAACCTTTGCAACTAAACGAATCCTGCTTGCTGCACGGAGAAAGCTAGAGAGAGCTGTAACTCCCCCTCTGCGTTTGACGTCAGTTTGCCTTGACTGGAGACCTAGCAGGGTTCAGCATCAACTAAACTACACTTAGGCTGAATTCACACCTGTCCGGTGCGAATTCCAGCCTGCCTGCTTCCCGGAAGGGGCGGAGCCACCGATCGGCAGCTCCTGTCCGTTCCCACATCGCAGCAGCTGCAGGGGAAGAGATGGGGGAGGAGCCACGAGCCGGGGAAATATCCCCGTTCAGTGCGGAGTGCATCTCCGTGTTAGATGCGCTCCCATTGAACTCAACGGGCTGGGAATTCGCAACGCACTGCACAGAAAAGGCACACGTTTTTTGTGCAGTGTGGAGTGTGAATGCACCGCACATATGTGAACCGGACACATTGAAAACAATGTGTTTTCAAGTGTCCTGCGAATTGGATGCGGTTTAAGCCGCATCCAATTCGCATAGGTGTGAACCCAGCCTGAATGAAAAGTACTAGATCTGTGTTATCTTCACATGTACACTGATTTTTCTATGTTTAATTCAGCAGCTTTCCTAAAAGAAACATCCACTTCCCCCCAGGGAAACACACTGTAAAGGATGCGTGTTACTGCAATGCATAGTATCACACTAATCATGGTGCAATGCATTGTGTGCCATTCAAAGTGAATAGGTCTCAGTAACACAGCACTACTCTGTACATGATCAATTACATTGTATTGCAGCACAAGCATTTTTTCCACAACACAACTCGGTGTGAACAGTCCCTTAAAGGAAAGCTTTACTAAAGAAATATAGATGCAACCAGAGCTAATCTCTCTTATAAATGCTTATTGCCTGGCCTATATGCTAATCTAATTTTCTGATTTGGTTCTCTCCTTATCTGCAAGCTTGTTTAGGGTCTATCTGATTTTTCCTACAGGGAACATCTAGAGATGTTAAAGCCGTAGTAAAGTCACCTGTTTGATTTATACCTACAGAAGAGACGCTCAAGAGGAGACATGATAGCGATATACAAATATCTCAACGCTGATCCCAGTGTAGGTAGGTAGGGGGGTTTTCACTGTCAGTGTGATAAGGATGCAGAGCTCTCCTTCACAATCAGTGGTGTCAACAGCAAGTATGGATAGTTTTAAAAGACTCTTGGATGTGCATCTTAGCGAATACAATATACAGGGATATGGGAAATTATTATCTAGAGGAACACACACCCACACAGTTTGAACTGGGTGGACTGTTGTCTTTTTTTCAACCTTACGAACTATGTAAGACTATAGGGTTGGGAATACCATTTTCTAATTTTGCAGCACATGCACTTTACACAATTATTTTGTTTAATAATCACTTAGTTGATATTGTTAATGTTATTGTAGCGCTGCACTAAATTTTTCATTTGGAATATATATATATATATGTTTTGTATCTGGACATTGTGTTAGCAGCTGCAGAGGAAGTTTATTTTTTTGGGTATTGTAGAGGATTTAAGCGCAGATTTTTTTTACATAATTGGCTTGCTGAGCCTGCTTGTAAAGGCATCTTGTACATGTCTTTTAATGGTGAACACCTGTTTGGTGAACCTCTTCATAATTTATCAAGAAGGTTATGGGGTGATAAAGTCTTCTACTCCAAAAAAACAACCTAACTTTATTACTTCTATGGCTACTACCTCTTCTCACTGAAATTGGGTCCTTTCCCTTCTCCCAAGTGTCCTCCTCAAAATCAATGGTGAATCCTCCTTTCCAAGCCTACCAAAAAACCTTCTTCACAGTGAAGGGACAGCCCTACTCGTTTGAGTGGAGGGGCTTCCATTGGCCTTTGCTCCACTCTGTATCAGAGATGTCCCAGACCTCTGGGTCCAATCTGCCATTTCCAGGGGCTACAAAATAAATATAATTTCTTTCCCTGCCCTCTTCTTAATTTCTACCCTCCAATTTGCCAGCTTTGCCTATAAAACAGGCAGACTTGTGTAGTGCTTTGAGCTCATTCAGGCAAGTGGTAATCTCCAGTTCCTGAAAAAGAAAAGTTCAAAGGGTTTTACTCAAATCTATTCACAGTACCAAAACCAAACCAAGGTATGAGCCCCATTCTGGACTTAAAATTTCTAAACAGATATCTGCATGTCCCCAAATTTTGCTTGGAGCCTGCAAGATCTTGCATCACTTCTGACAGGTCTGTAATTTTTTGACATCAGTGGACATCCAAGATGCATTATCTTCACATCTTTATCATTCCCAGACACCGCTTTTTTACGCTTTGCTGTGGGAGAAAAACAAAGTTGTTTGCTCTGCCATTGTCCTTGCTAATATCTCAGGGCATCCATATCATGGCATAGCAACAGTACAGTATATGACCTGCTGCTGAAAGACTTCTCAGAGATGGTCTTGTGTTCCAATGATCAAAGGATGCTCTGGCTCCTTCAAAATTTTGGATGGTTGATCAACTTCAATAAATCTGCTTCCATCCTTTTCATCATCCACACTGAGTTTTGCAGCCGACTCCCCACTGTCACTTGTAAACACAGAAGCCTTTTGTGCTTACACAGGGAACCACCCCTAGAACGTCACTCTGTACTCTGTACATAGTGCACCCCTGAGCTCTGCAATCAGTGCATAGGGCACCCCTGGAACTGCACTCTATACACAGCGCACCTCTGAACCCTGCATTCTGTACATATTGCACTGAAACTCTGCACTCTGTATATAACGCACTCCTGAATTCTTCACTTGGTAAATAGCATAATCCTAAACTCTGTACATAACATACTCCTGAACCATTCACTCTTTTCGTAGGGCACCCCAGATACAACTGGCCTTTTGAGAGAAGCAATACTGCTGATGCAGCCCTCAATGAAATTGAGTTGGACACCAGAGTATCTGAGACTGATTTAAGACACAATCCAGGGAAAAAAATTCCATAGGAATAGATTTTCTTTCTAAGGTCCAACTGTCAGACTTTCAGGTCAGTCAGGCATTCCTTGACTCGCATCTGCTTAGGGGTTCTGGGATTCATGGGGGGCCTCCTTCACTCAGTTCCACTCCAAGACCTTTGCAGATCAACATTCTCATGACATGGGACAAACAGATCCCTTCTCTGGATTGCCCACTACTTCTGTTCAGCCAGGAAAAACTTTACTGGTATAATGGATTCCCAACTAATCTCTAGAATCCAGTAAAATGCTCTGGGAGGTGGTAACGATGAACTCCAGCCTGTCAGGCTGGTGGGATCTATAATTCCCTGTCTAGGCCCCTGATCCCCAGAGCAGTCAATAGTCTGGAACTGAGAGGCATAAAGCTGATTCCCATATGCTGGACCCCTCTCCTACATGGCCTACCAATAAGAATACAGTTAGAAAATGCCACTGTTGTGGCCTATATAAACCACCAAGGGGAAGCCAGGAGTCAGGCAGCTTTAAAAGAGGCAAACTTGACTTTCTCTTGTTCAAAGAACCCTGCGTCAACACTCTCAGCTATCTACATACCTGGAGTGGAAAACTGATAGGCAGACTTCCTGCGTTGCTATTGCCTGGACTCTGCTAATGGTCCCTTCACCCCAAGATCTTCCGGATGCTCTGTCAGAAGTGGGGAACACCAAATGTGGATATCATGACCCCTAGATTCAATAGGAAACTGTACAGGTTTTTGACCAGATCCAGAGATCCCCTGGCCACTCCCTAGACCCCGTTCATTCTTGTGCGTGCATTCCCTCTAGTGAAGCTTCTCCCTTGACTGCACCTGTGAAATAGAGGGAGAATTGGTTCAGGAGAGCTTGGTAAACAGACATACTCAGATTCCTGGCCAACAAAACGTGGCCTCTTCCAAATAGGCCAGACTTCCTGTCACAAGGCCCTCCATCTGACCCTGCTTTTCAGTCACTGGCTTTAATGGCATGGCTATTGAAACCCAGGTCCTAAAGGATAGATGCAATATTGATTCTGTCATTCCCACCTTGCTCAAAGCAAGAAAATGTGCTTCCTGTATAATGTACCATAGCACATTGAAGGCCTATTTTATCTGGTGCAAAAGTAGACACTCAGGAATATTCTATTCCTCGCACACTGGCCTTACTCCAACGTGGTCTAGATGAGCATCTGGCTCTTAGTTCTCTTAAGGGACAGGTTTCTGAACTCTCCATTCTGTTCCAAAGGCATTTGGCTTCACACTCTTTTTAAGACCTTTTTACAAGTTGGGGCATGGTTCAATCTTACACTTCAACCTCCGATGTCTCAGTGGGATCTAAATCTGGTACTTTCGGTCCTTCAAATACCTCCGTTTGAACTGCTCCATGATATCCCATTAGAAGATCTCACCAGTAAAGTGCAAGAAAACTATGACCCCCTGACAAGAAAAATATTTTGATGTACCAACATCCCGATATACCCACGAATACAGTATTGAATAGGACTTTTTAGGTACAACATCAATTATATATTACGAGCAAATATAAAATTAACAACTTGAAATCTTTGTATCATACAATCACTATTTTCTCATTTAACAAAAAAACAATATATTTTGCAGATAATTTTATTCACACTATTAAATGATTTGACTATCCAAGAGATTTACACTTTTTTCACTTATAATTTTAAATAATCGTTATTATACATATTGTTGTTTCAGATGTTTCTAAAAACCCAAAGCCTTGTTCTCAACACGTTTCAGCAGTGCTTACTTCATCAGGAGACTAACACTGGATCTATAATATACAACAAACAATTTGCAATCCATCCATGATCTAGCACTTAGCTATACATTGAAATTATTAGCAAGATATTAAACACCTGAAATAATATTCAGCAATTATAAAAACACTATTATGCTATTGTGTGGACATCTAACCAATCATAATCACGATAGGAGGGATGGTCAGAAAACCCACAGAGGGCGTCTCACAAAGGGGGTGAATGGAATTATCAGTAAAATATGTTTTTTATCAATGTGATTGTATGATATAAAGATTAAAAAAGTTACTAATTCTATATTTTGTTGTATTATATAATAATTGATTTAGCAACTAAATAGTCCTACTCAGTACTATATCTGTATGGACCCACCAGTAAAGTGACTTTTTGGTAGCTATTACCTCGGTCAGGCATGTCTCGGAGTTGGCGGTGCCTTTTTGTAAGCCTTGTTCTTTTCTTAAATAGAGATAAAGTAGTCCTGAGAATCAGACCCTCCTTCCTTCCCAAAGCAGTCTCTTCCTTTAACCTCAATAAGGATATCGTCCTCCCTTTCCTGTGTCCTGCCTCGGAAGCATGCCAAGGAGGTTTTACCTAGCTGCAACATCTTCCTTCCAAAAAACGGATTCCCTTCTTCTCCCTGAATGTCACCCAAGAAGAGTCATCCTGCGTTTTCTTCAAGCATAGCTAGGTGGCTCAGGCAGCTCATTTTCTAGGGCTCATGCCCCCTTCCACATCAGAGTCCACTCTGCCAGATCTTTGTGTTTTTCCTAGGCCTTTCAGCATAAAGCATCCATTTCACAGGTCTACAAAACTGCTACCTGGTCTTCTGTTCATACCTTCATGAAGTTTTACTGGATGGATCTTCAGACTCTGCTAATGTGAGCTTCTACAAGATGCTTCAAGTTGTCATTTGAGAGTTTTGCGTCTGTTGACCCTTGTTTTCTTGTTGGCCTGTTTGTTGTTGTTGCTATATTATTGCTTATCCCTAAGTTTTTTGCTTGTGGATGTCCAGTGGTCTATGACTACACATCCTGTTTCCTGTACTGTACAATTAAAATAATAGGAATTTTGACTTACCTGTACATTGCATATATTGGAGTGCAATACAAAGCACAGTTCCCTTCTCTCTTTCCTATTTCTCCTTATTGCTTTCTAGAAAAGTGGAATCCCACAAAGTGTATGGGGTTATACGAGGGTGCACTGGGAGGCATTTCCAGTAAAGCTTTTGCCAGTAACTAATCACTGGAAGGTAGCAACATATGATCTATGGTCTATGACTACACATTCTGTGTACTGTACTCTAAGATATGACCTTTACAAATACGATGACATTACTATTTTTACAAAGTACTGGGAGCTAAAACTTTGTGGATGCCAACTCAAATTACTGATAGGCTAATGGAACTTAGAACAGGTAAGGCTAGAAGCTAAATGTCTTCAGAAGCTTGTAAAGTGCTCTTATTTTAAATCAATTTTTTGTAAATCAATGCTTTCAAAAAGGCTTTGAAAAGCTAGGTTAAAAAAAAAAAGCATATAAAGAAAGAATAATATAGCATATACAATTGCAACACAAGTCTTATTGTAATTGAAAAGGAAAGGTAACTTTTAATAACATTCAATCTGCAGCTATGTAATTTTCTGTAAAATGCAATGCAATATGGCTACATGGAGGTGTACTGTACACAGAATGTGTACTGACCACTCCCCTGATAATACTCCCCACATAATTTCCTGCTTGTGTGATTGGCTCCGATTTTCCCAAAAGTCTGTACTAAGATACAAGTCAGATTTCAGGCATCCCCTGCAACAAAAATGTCATTTTTGGTGAGATACTCCCAATAGGAAATCACATCTAAAGGGGTGCAGACCCAGCAGCTTTCCTCATTAGTGCTCTGTAGGTGCTGCAGCTGATTCATAATTATGAAACCACTCCCATTAGATTCACTTTCCGACATGGACACAGACAAACACTCAGGGATTTCTTCACAATAACGAAAGGTAGGAATCTGCTTGTTGAACATGACCTAATTAAATTAATTTGTTTTCATATACTTGCCATAAATTTCTTTCCTGGCTCTCCCTCGTGTCAGCCTACCAATGGATTGCTCCCAGCAACCCTACAGTGCAACTCCTTACTAGGTGATAAATTCCCCCCCTTTCCCAACACTTCCCCCCAAGCTGTGTTCTATATAATAACCTTGTGATGAGACATCAGGGAGGGAAACTATGTTTGAATAGTTAGGCTAGGAACGGAAAATTGCAGTAAGGCTAGATTCAGAAGCCCGAATAGCATCAACCAGGGGTGGGCACTGGCAAGAATGTACTGATTCTGTGTGTGGATAGCTGCCGCTGCAGCAAAGTGGTAGCAATGTATGCTTTTCTTTCAGGCTTCAAGCACATCCAATCAGGGTGCAGTCAGCTGTGCCTTCACCCAGGCATCTTCAATCTAATATGTCAGAAATAAGGGACTCCTGATGTGGAAATCCTAGCCTCCAGATTCAGCAACAATTGATCTATGTTTGTAGCTAGGATCAAGGACCCTCTAGTGCTAGCCACAGATGCCTTGATTATTCCCTGGTCTCAGTTCAGGATAATCTACACCTTCCCTCCAGTGTGTGCATTCTGCCTCATTTGCTCTCAGCCTAGGTTCATACTAGATGTGGTGCAAATTCGCTGCGGATTCGGCACCGCATCTAAATCGCAACCCATCAATGCAAACTAATTGTGGAGTGTATGTTAATGACACCCCGCAATCATTTTGCAGAACAGCGTGATTTGCTGAATCGGATCGCATGAGTGTGAACACCCATGCGATCCAATTCTGGTGCAGATAAAAACAGGGTCCTGCACCAGTTTGGTGTGAATGCGGTGCGATTTGAGCCATACCAATCCATGGCTCAAATCGCACCCTAGAGGCACCACATGTAATTTGCACAGGAATGTGCTGTGATTCCTGTGCAAATTACATTCAGTGTCTCGTACTGCAGCACTGTGAATCCAGACTAAAAGATAGAAGAAGAGAGGGAAACAGTGATTCTAATTGCACCGAACTGGCCCAGAAAAACCTGGTACACAGACATTCTCAGACTTCTAGCAGATGTCCCATGGCTTCTTCTAAACAGGCAAGATCTCATGGTCCTCTGTTTCATCCTGTTTCACAGTTTCTGGCTTTTACAACATGACTTTTGAAGCCCATATCTTAAAAGATAAAGGTGCTCCTGAATCTGTTATTGCTACCTTGCTAAAAGCAAGACTACTTCCTGGAAGGTCTACTATCGAACCTGGAAAAATTTATTTGCCTTTTGTGAATACAGGCCAATCCCAGAAATGAATCTATGCTTTGCATTCTGGCCTTACTACAATCAGGTTTTGACCAGAACTTAGCCTTAAGAACTCTGAAAGGATAGGTCTTGGCCTTGTCCATTCTCTTTCAAAGACCTCTGGCTTTGCTATGCCCTGTAAAAACTTTTCTCAAAGTGCATCTCAAATTAAGCCCCCATTGCAGCATCCTGTGCTTCCTTGGGACTTCATGAATATTCCCTTAGATGACCGCTACTTCAAAATAGTCTTTTTGGTTACTATCACATCTGTCAGACCTGTTTCTGAGTTGGCAGCTCTCTTCTGTAAGGAGCCGTTCCTCATACTTTACAAAGGCAAGGTTGTCTTATGCCCAATATCCTTCTGTTTTTCCTAAGGTGGTATCAATCTTCCACCTCAATTTGGACATAGTCCTACAATCCCTAAACCCTGCGCCAAAGCATCCAAAGGAAATCTCTCTTCACTGTTTGGATGTAGTCAGAACCATCAGAGGCTACCTCAAAGTCACAACTTTGATCAAACGGACAGATTCCCTATTTATCCTGTCCTCGGGACTACACAAGGGACACCCTGTTCCCAAGCCCACCATCAAAAGATGGATACGAAATCTGACTACTAGCTAGCCCAATTGTATAAGGCCAGACCTGTACTGGCCATTAGGACTACCGGGAGTTTCCTGGTGGGCCGATGGCTCAGTAGGCCGACTTCATCCTCACAGGGGTCCCCAGCGATCTACCCGTCAATCACCGCCAGTCAGCTGATCCGGGTAGATCGGGATTGAGCTGCAGAGAAGCGCAGGGAGTGCAATCAGGCCACGTCAGGTCACATTAGGGCACATCAGGACACATGGGGCACATTAGGGCAAAGTGTTACTAGCCTTTTTCTTGCAGAGTAGCGCGGGAAGAGGCTGTAATAAGTTCTCTGTCAGTCATGTCACACTGCTCCGGCGGCCCCGCCCCCTCTTCTCGTCCATCCCAATTTGCTTGTGACCTCACCTGGGATGGACGAGAAGAGAGGAGGGGGCGGGGCCTCCGGGGAGCAGCATGACATGACTGACAGAGAACTTATTACAGCCGATTCCCGCGCTACTCTGCAAGAAAAAGGCTAGTAACACTTTGCCCTAATGTGCCCTGATGTGCCCCATGTGTCCTGATGTGCCCTAATGTGACCTGACATGTCCTGATGTGTCCTGATGTGCCCTAATGTGCCTGATGTGCCCTAATGTGCCTGATGTGCCCCATATGCCCTAATGTGCCTGATGTGCCTCATATGCCCTAATGTGCCTAATATGCCTTGTGCCCTAATGTGCCCCATATGCCCTAATGTGCCCCATGTGTCCTGATGTGCTCCATGTGCCCTGATGTACCCTAATGTGCTCCATGTGCCCTGATGTGCTCCACGTGCCCCATGTGCTTTGATGTACTGTACTGTGCCCTGATGTGCTGTACCCTGATGAGCTGTACCCTGATGTGATGTGCCCTTATGTGCTGTACCCTGATGAGCTGCACCCTGATGTGCTGTACCATGATGTGCTGTGCCCTGTAATCTGATGTGCTGTACCCTGATGTGATGTGCGCTGTACCCTGATGTGTGCTGTACCCTGATGTGCTGTACCCTGATGTGCTGTGCCCTGATGTGCTGTGCCCTGATGTGCTGTGCCCTGTAATCTGATGTGCTGTACCCTGATGTGATGTGTGCTGTGCCCTGTACTCTGATGTGCTGTGCCCTGTAATCTTATGTGCTGTACCCTTATGTGATGTGCGCTGTACCCTAATGTGCGCTGTGCTCTGTACCCTGATGTGATGTGCTGTGCCCTGATGTGTCCTGTGCCCTTTGCCCTGATGTGCCCTGGGCCGGTCTGGATGAAGTCGAGGGCCAAATATTTGTCCCAGTCCAGCCCTGAATAAGGCTGCCACCTGGTCCTCTGTTCATACTTTCAAGTTCTAATAGGTGGATATCCAATATTCTGCAGATACTTCTATATAAAAAGGTGAGACATCTTCTCCTATGTCCTACATCACACTTAGCTAATCAAAATGGCGTTTAAGATTTATTTGTTTGCTGCATGTTGGACTTTCCCTTTTTCCCCTCTATTATGGACATGGCTAATATATTTGAGGGGGACTTACTATATATTATCCCCCACTTTTCTGATATATGTATACTATTCTTTTCTTTAATTCTACTTTTCCATGGGATTTAAGTTGATAGTAATCTTCTTTATGAGCTGACATTTATTTAGTGTACTAATTTTAGCACTATTTATTATGCTGCATGGTCATGATCTTATTTCCAATACACTCTCTGCTGCATGTGAAGGTGGCCTTAGTGGCTGTCTAGTGGTCCTATACGAGGGTGCGGCTGTGGCCCTGAACAGGTGGAGCAGGTGATGGCAACATATTACTCTGAAAAGTGATGACTGTATTTTTGTTTCTGTGCAATTTGCAATGTAATTGGGAAATCCATGTACACACATTGTTAAGAGTGTATACTGTATGTATATATTCCTAAAAATCTCAATTGTGTTATAGATATGGTATACTCCTTTTCTGTGCATCCCTAAGGAAGAAGTTGTTTCTCCAAAATGTGTCAGGTAATCCTTTGTTAAAAGCTATACAAGTCATCACTACAGAAGACAATTATGGTTAACCAGGGATATTGGGTATTCATGTGTATATATTGTAATGCACTGTATATGTACAAAGAACCAGCTGTGTCATTCAGATTGTCTGTTATTACTCTGAGGAATATTGACAATATCAGAGCAATCCTTAGATCAGAGTGTAAAATTCAATAATGGCACCTCATATCCACCTAGCTACAGTGCTATTTGTAGCTTTGTAACCTTTCCTGGGTCCTGAAAACAGAATAAACATGCTGGTAGTACTCCATAGCTTGGTTTTTTTCAAGGTAAGTGAGCAGGCATCTTCTAAGGTCTATGCTCTGAAAAACCTTTTTCCTGACAAACTCCAGCATATGTGTGGGTTAGCCCCGCCTCCATAACTACCCTATAGGACCACTCTCCCATAAATCATTGTTCCACTCCAGCGGCCATGTTCCTTTTTTGTCCTCCTCTGTAGGACCGAATAGATGGTTCTCTACCATCTACCTCAATCAGGAATCGGTCAAGCAGCCAGAGGAATTATGTCCCTCCGATAGGCCCTAGCTGTTAGCGGGGGAATTTGGAGTGTATAAAGCAGAGTGGCGCTGAAGTCGGATCCCTGTGAGCAGCTGAAGAGTGCGCACTGGCCAGAAAGCCTAGCTGTTAGCGGATGGCCGTATCTGCTAAAGTCCGGTGCGTTTATCCTGTCCTGGGAAAAACAAGTCAGTGTGATAAACTTACCCAGCCCAAGCCATCCATGAGCCGACAGGATCACCATCACTCACGTCATCACAGCGGGACGAGCCATTGCGGCGAGGAGGACCTTCCTGATTTCCACATACCCACAGGGCCAGTAAGTGTCTCTTGGTCCCTTTACTCACTCAGCAGACTTGGCATGGTGCCTGACAAGGAGGAGCTATCACTGCTAACATAGCTGACAGCTCTGCATGAGCGCATCTATTTTCAACTTTCACTTCTTACTATTTTACCATTTTACATTTTTTTGCCTGGATGATTTTATGATGTTCATTTTATTTTAACTCTTTGCTTGGCAAATACTAAGAATAAATGAACCTATTTCACAATTATGGAACCTATGTCTGTCCTTTGGAACTCACATAATAATCCCTAGTGCTTGACTATTTGCTGCATATTGGTTCTCACTCCCCCAGGAGTCTTACGGAGCAGCTGGGATTATTGGATGTACTTTTGCCAGGTCAAACATGCAAGAGAAGCGCCTGGTTTTATATGCTATTCGTTACATTTCTCTAGCATCTTCCAGCCTATGGCAGCTGGAGCACATTGACATTCCAAGCCACCGCTCTCTCTTCCGGCCTTGCGTTCCTGGGTTACTTCTGCCCAGGGGCGCAGTGCATGCACACTGTGGGTGGCAGTGGCGACATTATAGTGGAGAAATTCATTCTGCGGTTAATACTGTTGATATAGGGATTTCTATGTAGGCAGCTTGCAGCAGTTTCCCAAAGTGCTGTGTGCAATCATCACAGGGTATGCTCTGCATTAACATCCCTGTATGCTGTCTCTGTGTGTGATTCTGTCATGATTGATCACCTGGGCAGGTTGTCTGTCTTTCTGTGCAGTTTTACACTGGGGAAGTATCACTGCCCCGCATGTGGCCAGCCCTGGGATAGTAGGTATGAGAGGGGGTTTAACCCTTATCTTTCCTTGCTGACCTGGGTACTCTTTTGAGTTCTTTGTCCACATTTCCTTTCTATCCTATTTTGCTTTTGTGAGTCCTTCTAGGGCAGGTTGACAATACACAGCACGAGACGATAAACACCTCATTAGGCCACAACTTTTTTTTTTTTTTTCCCCAATTGTATTTGTTATAGGTCACTGTCAAGGTCCATCCCTCATAGCAGAAGCTCTGAATTCTCCTCTACGCTCCCACCACTATGTCAGCCGGTCCAAGGAGGGAGCCTGCTGGGGATGCGGGACTCTGGTCAAGTCTCTGTGTGAGAAATGCTAAGCTCAGGCGGTGGTGTTTTCCAGAAAATGGAATCCTTAGTGAGGCACGTGGTGCAAGAATCTCTCAAAGAGTGGGATACAAGCCACATACAAAGTCCAACAGCCAGCGCGGCATGTTTTCCCACTAGGGTGACAAGGAAGAACTGAAGCTATTCCAACCAAGGTAAAGTCTCATGAAAAGCAAGAGGAAGTTATGTGAGCACCTTTGGCTTCATTTTCACTGGTGCGACTCGGAATGCGAATTTGATAGGGTCACATGGCAGGTCACAGCCCATTGATTTCAATGGCATCCATTTCAGTCCATGCAACTTAGAGTCGCAGCGACTTTGAGGGGGTTCCTGCGCTACTTGATGCGACTTTTGAGGCAACGTTGATCCAGAGACTGTAAAGTTGGATCGGTGCTGCACTTGGAGTCGGATCGAGGTCGCACTCTAAATCGTGCGACTTGGGGGCGCAAAAGTGGAAACGTAGCCGTAGAGAGTGTGTTCTAAATTTCCATTCTTAACAGAACTAGGGGACAGCATTGGATAAGTGGAGCAAGGTCGCAAGACATCCCTCCCTTCTAGCCAAGCTCTATCCATTCATAGATAAGGATGTGAAGCATACAGGAACCCCTGGGAAGCCCCATAGCGCAAAAAGAAGCAAAAGGATCCAATGGGAGACCCGGGGGGCCAACATTGAAGCAAGGGAGTGTAGCCAGCACGCCACCTGGAGGTAGCAAGGCCCAAAACTCAAAAACTCCAAAAAAATCAAAACAGCGAGCAGAAGAAAAAAGGAGGGATGGGGCAGATGGTTACACCAGAGAAGGTAGGGAAGCCGGAAGAAACCCAGGTCAGCGCCTCTCAAATAAGAGAAATGTTAACAGAGACCCTGGTGAAGGTGGAAGAGTCCCTTAAAACAGACATAGCAGCGGTTAGAGGAGATATCGGCCATGTCCTACAGAGGGTAGAGGAGGTGGAAGAAAGAATGGAGACACATGAACAGAGACTGGAGGAATTGGATAGGGAGGTGAGAGAGCTCCAGAAGAAAAATAGGGACATGGCATATAAAATTGAGGATCAGGAGAATAGAAACCGCCGGAAGAATTTAAGGATAAGGGGCCTACCCGAAAAATACAACGATGAGGCACTGGAAGGGGTGTTGAGGGGGCTCTTCAACCCAATACTGGGAAGAGAAGCTGGAGCGGAGTTAAAAATAGACAGAGCCCATAGGGTTAATGGATACCAAACTAGAGGGAAAGAGGTCCCTAGAGACGTTATAGTAAGATTCCAATATGCGGAAGAAAAAAACAAGGATCCTAGGGAATACCAGGAAGATGGAAAAAATAACATATGAGGAAACAGAGCTCCAGATCTACTCAGATCTCTCCCAAGAGACATTGGCAAGAAGGAAATCCTAAAAACCTCTGACAGAATACATGAGTAAGTTGGACATAACTTATTGGTGGGGGTTCCCAGCATGTTTAAAAGGGAGGAGAGACGGGAGGACAGCAATACTGAGATTCCCTGAGGACTTAAAAGAACTTTGTGAGAGATTAGAGATCCAACCCCCACCTCTACCAGAATGGGACGGGAGGGCCCTTAGCGGACCAGGAAGATCAGATGGAAGAAGATGGACCCGGCAGGGGGGGAGGAGGGGGGAGGAGTAGGAGGGAGAGGCAGATAGTCGATAGAGGGGCGGGAGGTGGTGGGGAGGAGGGGAGATACAGAGTTATAAGAGGTGCAGGGAGGGGAGAGCCTGGGTAACTCCTCCAGGAGGTGTGGGTAAAAAGATAACGAGTGTCAGAGCACTCGGAGACTCACACAAGAAACGGAATGGAGAAGTCCGTCCAAATGGGAAGGGAGGGGGGGTTGGAGGGGAGGGAGGGGGGGGATCATGTAGAAACAATAATTGCCAGATTGGCCTGTGTTCATGGGAGATGTATGAGGAAAGGTGAATTCTGACGATATGGAGAACCTAACAGTCTTAACATACAATGTTAGGGGGCTGAATACACCCGAGAAAAGGTATAGGGTAAACAAAGATTTGCAGTACTTGAGGGGCCAAGTGATTTGCCTTCAAGAGACTCATATAGCCCATTCCTCAGGTATTGACTTGAGGACAGCTGCGTTTCCCAGTTGGTTCTATGGAGACTCGTTCTCGGGGAGGGCAAAGGGGGTGGCCACAGGGTTTAGTAAGGATGTAACATTTACGGTGGAGGAACAGCTGGTAGACCCTGAAGGGAGGTTCCTGTTTGTAAGGGGAAATATGTGGAATACAGAGTGGACCATCGCGAATATATATGCCCCCAATAAAAACCCTGAGTTGTTCTTGAGAAAAACTTTGGGGAAACTGGCAGATTTTAAAAAAGGATACCTAGTAGTAGCTGGAGATCTAAATATG
>BLSH010129094.1:1251769-1278162 GCA_018402905.1 Glandirana rugosa | reverse complement strand
GATGCCCCCCCC
The DNA here is from genome assembly GCA_018402905.1 of Glandirana rugosa. NCBI lineage: Eukaryota > Metazoa > Chordata > Amphibia > Anura > Ranidae > Glandirana > Glandirana rugosa. The sequence goes on along the minus strand of BLSH010129094.1, from coordinate 1,278,150 downwards.
CCGGAGTGAAAGAACCTCCGTTCTGTGAGAGGGGGAAGGGCTGTGATCACAGCCTTCCTCTACATGGAAGGTGTGATCACTTCCCTTCTCCTGCTAGGGCAGTCCCCCCACAGTTAGAACACGCCCAGGGAACATAGTTAACCCTTAGAGCGCCCCCTGCAGGTTAACCCCTTCACTGCCAATGGCATTTACACAGTAATCAGCGCATTTTTATAGCACTGATCGCTGTATAAATGCCAATGGTCCCAAAAAAGTGTCAAAATGTTCCGACATGTCTGCTGAAATATCGCAGTACCGCTAAAAATCGCAGATCACCGCCATTACTAGTAAAAAATAAAAAAAAAATAAAAACCCCAGAAATTAATTCTCATCATCCGTAAACGCAACCACTTTTGTGCAAACCAAACCAATCAAACGCCAATTGCGATTTTTTTTATCACAAATATGAGGAAGAATATAAATCGGCCAAAACCGATGAAAAAAATGTTTTTTTATATTTTTTTTTTTGGATTTGTATTTTTGCAAAAAGTAAGAAATTTGGGTTTTTTTGCAAAATTGTCGCTCTTCTTTTGTTTATAGCGGCGATCAGAAATGACGCAGAGGTGATCAAATACCACCAAAAGAAAACTCTATATGTGGGGAAAAAAAAAGGACGCAAATTTCGTTTGGGTACAACGTTGCACGACCGCGCAATTGTCAGTTAAAGCGACGCAGTGCCGAATCACAAAAAGGGCTCCGGTCCTAAAGCTGGAAATCCTTCCGGGGCTGAAGTGGTTAATGAGGTCATCCAGGGTAGCCCCAAACAGGCGATTGCCTTGGAAGGGCTGATCAATGAGCGCTTTCTAAGAGGCTTGGTCTGCAGACCAGCTCTTAAGCCACAGCACACGTCTAATCACTACCGCTGAAACGGAAAGTTCGGACAGCAGGGGAATCGCATCCAAAGATGCATCACATACAAACTGCAGCCCTTGGACCAACTGGTCTGCTAGATCAACATAAGCAGCAGGAACCTGCTCATTCCCCAGACCTTGGCGCAAAAGCTTGGCCCATTCAGTTAGTGTCTCAGACACCAGGGCCGAGGCCAGGAGCGGTCGCATTTGTGCAATTATCAATGCAGGTTCTTCCTTATTAACATAAAGTGCTATGTAAGTGCTATCAAAGTGCAAAATATTCCACTTTCCTGTGCAAATAGGAGTATAGCAACAATGTTAATAATAAGTGTATGATATATATTTTCACTATATTCAGTTGATAATATATTATAATTCTTCGTTTTTGGCATTTTGCACACAATTGATTTGGATTTTCAAATAATATATTCCCACATTATACACTTAATATTAACATTGCTGCTATACTCCTATTTGCACAGGAAAGTGGAATAGTTTGCATTTTGATAGCACTTAATGATAATAAGGAAGAATCTGCATTGATAATTGCACAGACAAGTGAGGCGGAGCGCTGTAACCCCTTTCAAATGTTTTTCCTTCCCCCAAAGGGGTAATCCATATAGCTGCACCCTCAGTTGTATCAACTCCCCAGCTTTTACTCTGAGGCATGCAAGATATATTACATAAAAGTTTTACGTTCTGCCTAGTCCTACTCCTGCAGAGGCGATATAACCTACTGGTCAAGATTAAGGAGGCGCTGTGTCCATTGATGAACTAAGGAGAAATCACTTTAATGACTGCTCCAGTCACTCAACCTGCCCACAAATCCCCTCCATACCCCTATGCCCATTCTTGCCTTCTCAAATAGTGACAGTGCATATTAGATGGTTTAGGCCTAGCATAGCAGCTGTTAATTCAATCTGGCAGTTTTGCTCCAGTGGCCTATAGATCAAGTCTTATTACTACTTACTGCTATATTTAAGGTTGGTGTTGTTACGACTTATGCTGATCTGTATGGCAAATGTCATTTTATGTCTTGTCCTAATTATTATTCACTCATATGCTAAATTATATTATTACCATAGGATTTTGGGAGGAAGTACTGGTTCTAATTAACCTGGTTACATCTATCTCCATGGAAACCTGCTTGTTAGGCCTAGTTGAAACTATAGTACCAACAGTAGCAAAGCAAACCATGATCAGCTTGCTTCTTTTCTATGCTAGGAAGATCATTGCGATGCAGTGGAAAAAGCCCTCCTTCCATTGGAAACAGCTTGTGAATAGCTGTCTACCTCTGTAGAGAGATAAATACATTAATAGGGGCTGCCCCAAAAAATACAATAAGGAATGGCACAAGTAGATAGAGGAGCCCTCGACCGCCTCAGACATGTCGTGAAGACACTATAAAAACACTCAGCCAGACTGATCTTCCGGACACATATATTTGAGTTTATAATCTTTTTCTTATATACTTGGACTAGCTTTGTTATAGGATACTCATGCCTATCAATATGAGCTGCACCCGTTATTTTTAAGACCTAACCATTCTCTTTCTGACCTAACCTTGCTGCACGTAATTGTATGCCAATGTGGGTTGCACCATCAAGATAGAATTTAATTGTGTTTTGTTTACTTTGGTTTTATTGGGTTGTGTTTATTTAAAAAAAAAAAAAAAGTATTGCCATTCATTTTTTTCTTGCTTGTTTTGTTATCAACTTTATTGGGCGACAATATATTAAATTTGCTTTTACTAATCAATTGGGTCTGTTTCTGTGAAGCTGCATTATTGCTGGGTACTTCGAGTTTCTATCAGTGATTTCTCACAATGTTGTGTGTAGTGGAATCAATCTGGTGTGCCGGAGAGGCTGAGCCCTTAGAGAAGGTTGAGGCCAAGAACAGAGAAGAACCATCTTAACCAGTGGCTCCTTCAGGGGATAGCGCTACAGAAACCTAACCAAAAAAAAAAAAAAACCCCTAGAACAGTGGTTCTCAACTCCTGTCCTCAGGACCCACTAACAGGCCAGATTTTAAGTATTACCTTGGGGAGATGCAGAGAAGGATACTGCAATCACTGAGCAGCAAATTATATCACCTGTGATGTATTTCAGTTACCTTACAAACCTGGCCTGTTAGTGGGTCCTGAGGACATGAGTTGAGAACCACTGCCCTAGAGCATACTTGTATAACACCACCCATTCATTGAGACTCCATTTTTTTTTTTTAGCAAGCTGTAAAAGTGATAAGACACCAATGGGAGGATCTGTATCCTGTACTGTACTGCAAGATAAGGAATTTACAGATAAGTCAAAAAGAAGTTCCACAATGTTGATGGGAAGTACCAACTTTGGTGGGGATCAGGTTCCCCGGAGAGGGAATGGTAAACTCCACACCAGTTTGTAAGGCTGGCATCTGCCATCACCACTTTCCAGGGCATGTGAAGGAAAGACTTTCCCAATTCCAGGGCATGACTGGCGTTCTACCATGTCAGGGAGAGACTGGTCTGGCTGGACAGAAGTACTGGGCATTCCAAAGATTATAGTTGCTTGTTCCACATAGTGAACATGTTGATTGAAAAGGTCTGTTGATCCGAGGGGAAGATTGGAATATGGATATAGGCATCTTGTAGGTCTACTGATGGCATATATTCCCCTTGTCAGAAAGAAGCAAAGACTGATCTCATTGTGTATCAGGAGTTTTGGTATGTAAAGAAATCGTGTTTACAAATGTCCTTTTTGGGAACATTGCCCCCATTTGGTTTTTGAATTTGAAAAGAAACCTTAAAAAATGTTCTTACAAAAGAACTGGAAAAAAACACTCCTTGTGCCTGAAGTTTGTGCAAAGCCATCATTAAATCTGCTTTCATTTGGCCCTGAAGCTGGCAGATTGGAAGGCAAATAAGGAAAGGCAGAGATAGAAGCTCTAGTTTCAATCCCATTGAAATTACATATATATCCATGGCTTGTGATGAAAGGAGGTTTTTGGAATTTGACACCTGGGGAGATCAAAACGGTAGAAGTAGGAGGCTTAGGCTTTTTCTTATGGTGTAGAGTACCTTTCCCCCAGTGAATTCCTTGATTAATTTATCAAGGGATTCCTGAATAGGCATTTGCCAAAAACTGCCACTCACCTGTCCCACGATCGAGCAGTATGCTTACCCTAGTCGGTCTCACCCACTGTCTCTCCTCAGCGCCGGCATCTTTACTATTGGTACCCGACTGACAGCTTGCGGATTCACAGCCGAGTGCCCACTGTGCATGCATGCACGAGCGGTGCATCATGACTGGTGGATGCAGTCTTCTGGGACCTGTCACGTGTCCCAGGAGGCTGCAGGGGGGATTTTAGAATGTCCACTCGAATCACATAGGCGGTCAGAGTGGAAGTAGGAGTGGATATCTGTCAAAATCCTCAAAAGTGCAAATTGCTCAAGAGGAGTGGGGGACTAGTCCATAAAGTGGAACTTCCCCTTTTACGTGGAGCTCCACTTTAAGTAGACAAAGCTTTTAAACCACAAAATTCTGAATCGTGTCAAGGGGGATAGAAATGCGTGATTCAGACATCTGGAAACAAAGATTCATGAAGCTCTGAGAGTTTTACAAAGAATTCAGACATAGAAAGGCTGCATGGTGCATGCCTGAGTGGGAGCTAGAACCAGATAAGGGGAGCAGTGTCAAAATTGTTCCAGGACAAGGGGGCAGCCATTACCCCTTGTGGTTTGAGTTTTCTGTATGCCAATTTTAGTATAGATGTAATTTGGCTCGGTTGTCCCTGCTCCCTTGCACCTGTGAACTGCCATTGCCAAGTGAGTGGATCCCCCTGTGGGTTTAATCACGAAATAGGGGTTGAAATGGATGGGGTTTCATGTGCCCGGATATAGGAGCCACTAAGAGTCCCTGTGGCTGAGTCTCTGCGGGAGCTGAGTGACATTAGTCTTTCTGAATTCCAAACTGACAGGATGCAGATCCAGTATACTGTACCATCATTTACCAGCACTGCAACAGGATAAACCCTCCCCAGCAGAGCACTAGCTAGATATTAAGGGGAGGTGCATTATCAGTGTTATGTTCAGGATGGGGTCTGATGGCTTTAGTACCCTTTCTGCAGCAGTGTCCCTATTTCCCCAAGAAAAAACAAACTATTGTATTTTCATTTTTTAATGTTTTGTCTTCATCTTAAAAAGCAGGGCTGCTCTGTTATTTTTTTGTGTATTTTTTTTTTTTTTTCAAGACAATTAAAATGTGTGCTTGAGCACGGCAGTCTAAAACATTTCTACAAGCCAAATTGATACAAGTACATGACATTTCATGAGTAAAAAAGAGCAGAAAACTGTATGTGTAACAACAAATGTTAAAATGCCTACGACGATAATAAAAAACATCAAATACGTCATCACATAAAATAAGACAATGTACAAAAGTCGCCAACAGGAGGGACGAGAGGACTACACAAGATACTTTGCTGGAAAACAGTTTGGTGCTCTTCGGGCACATAACTAAAACATAGCAAAATCGTCATCATCAGATTCTGCAAAATATTTCACTTCTTTCCTGGCCCGGCCAGGCCGCTGCCTTGTCGCACTTTCGTTTCCAGTTTCGGATGGGAAAATGTCCACGTCTGAATCATTGTCAAATGCAGTTGTTTTCTTTGATTTCTGAAATAAAAACAGTGGCAGAGAAGGGTTTTAAAGATTATAAAATTATGTAAAATTAGTATATTTTGGTCACAGACAGTTAATCAGAGGCTAAGAAAGCAGGGCTTCCTGGATATATTCAAACTGGCCGATCTAAATATTCAAAGGGACTATCTAAAAACAGTTGTTCTCACTGCGAAGTACACGCCAAGGCGCCATTCAAAAAGCAGTGGTATGACCTTAATGTATCCCAAATATTGAGTGTGATATAATGATAAAGCGCAGCATTGTGCTTTACAAACTTGGCACCCTGCTAGCTTCAGGACGTTGAAGTCAGCGATGCGCTATTTGCCTTAGACCGTTATAAGTCTTGGACTCCATAGGGTTAAAACAAGCTCATGGCTGCATACAAGTTTAGACACTTAGGGCCCAAATGTGTATCGATTGCTCCACACATTTATGTGAGAGCAATCATTTTAGGGTCATAATTCATGGTTAAAGTGGATATAAACCCAATTCATGAAATTTGAGCTGGGCACATATCTGTAGTGTTTTCTTATCTCTCTCCAAAGTACTAAGCCCCGTGTGTTTATTCTGTTCAGTAGAGTCTTTGTCTATGTGGAGTGGGGGTGTGTGCCTTTCCTTCAATCAGCTGTCTTGGCTGTATGCCAAGACTGCACTCCCAGTGCTGAAAAGGAAGAGAAAAATTTCTAACAGCGGTAAGAATTCTAAAGAATATATAAAGCTGAAGACAGCAGATATAAATCTAAAACTTATGTAGGGATATTTTTCTGTGGACCAACTGAGGCTGTTCACTTCACTGGGTATAGGAAAGGGTTTACATCCACTCTAGAGCAGAGCTCCACCCAAAGAGGATGCTCCACTTGTCTGCCTCCTCCATCCCATGCTATGGAAATATTTTCACAATATGCTTTTTTTTTGCTATAACTTTGCTGTTAGTTCAGGATGTTACCCATATTGAATGCATTATCATACTTGAATCAGGTCTGCATTAACAGGACAGATAGAATGTGATTTCGGACAACTGCAACATACAGCTTGTGTATAAATGTACATCAAAACACGCAGTATAATTTTGGCCACCACATTCTTCTCCAATGTCTAAACTTTTGAAATAAAATATGATGTTAAAAAAAAATGGGTAAAGTAACTGGAATGGTGGAAAAATAAACACACAAGAATTTAAAAATTCTGCATTTAGGCTTTATGGAAGTTTGGGAGGTCCAGGACAACATTATCAAAGCCAATAATGTTGAAGGCCTTTTTGTTCTTTGGATGTGAAGAAGGCATTTGACAGAATAGTCTAGGACTACATAGAAGCTACCTTAACATAATTTGTGTCAAGATGATAGCATGGTTTATGTCCCTATTGCAAAACCCTCCTGCAAAGGTAAAAGCCAAGAGCACTCCAGCAGGAACCTTAAACATATTCAATGGCACTTGCCAAAGCTGTCCATCATCACACCTCTTCTTCATTTTGACACTTGAACTGTTTTTATTTTTTACACAACCCCTGATCCAAATTCCCATCGGTTTCAAGCTTTTGAAATATTCAGAAATATCTCCAACTTGAAAATTAAATTTTTGAAATCATTAGTATTTAATCTCTCCATTCCAGAAGACCTAGGCAAACATTTACAACATACATTGCAATTTGAATGATCAGGGGCTATCGCTTACCAATATACCCACTGTCTCCTCAAATCCTCAAAATTCCTTTATGAGTGGTTTATGTCATTTTTTTAGCTTTAAATATGGATGTTAGGGGAATAAATAAGTTTGCAGTCTGTGATGTTAACAAATGTTTTTGCACCAACTCTCCATTACAAATTGTTCTGTACAGGGCCCTCCAGCAGGACCATCCACAAAGAATGATTTTACTAACCCAGGGGAAAATTTTGGATTGTTCCTCGAGTTGCTCAGAGGGACTAGGGTTAGAAATGTTGTATGACCTACTGCGGGCTGTGTGACATGGGGATCCCGGGGGATAGTTTGCAAGAGTTATTCTCCAGGTATACCTAGTCCTTATTGCCTCAGTCCCTGTGAGCATAAGGAGAGGGGAGAGAAGAGATGCAGCTGTGAACAGCACTGGATCGACTGAGGACTCGGGTAAGTATTTGAGGAGGGGGAGCAGAGCAAGTTGTAAAACATTTACCTTTATGCAGGGAATGCATTAAGGTAAAAAATTAAGCTTTACAACCACTTTAATACAGATCATCCTTTGCCTGCATTACTCACACTTTCCCAATCACTAGAAATTCTCACTCTACTTGTCAAACCTTACTAAGAGTGGAAACTGCACTCACAAAAAATAGAAACAAGGTGGAGAATTGTGAACGATCCAATGACTGTTTGCAATATTATTTTTGAATTTGGAAAATATACCTGGAACGTTCACTTTCATTTCTTCTTTTATCTATTTTTTAATCTCTTCTTATATTTATGATTTGGAAAAAAAATTATGCATCCACCCCAACAAGCTCAGTCAACAAAGAGAGGGATTGGCGCCATAAACATTTATGAGGCAAGGGCAGGAGACAGAGGACTTGGGGCGCAAGATGTAAACTATCCATAAGGACTATGCTCACGGAGTCTGTGGGCATTAGATCTAGGTGAATATGCATCTTCGGAAGGGGAGGGTGTGATCAATTAGCTGAGGACACAGTGAGAAAAAGAATAAGTGTGCTTTGTCTGAAAATGTGCTCATTCTTTAACAGCAGCATACGTACTTTGCTGGATGTGGGTTTGCTGGATGTGGGTTTCTTCCCAGGATTGTAATCTCCTTCGTTCTCTGAATCTGATGTTTTCCTTTTCTTCCCTCTTCCTTTTGCTTTAAAAGAAAGAACACAAATACAACATCACCTTATCTGTAACACAAGGATGCCTCCTAGTGGCATATAGCAGGAATTTCAAAGTCAACTACACTGAGAATTACAAAAGAAATACAACGATCTTCTAAATCAGCCTCTCAACCTTTTCAACACGGAGAAACCTTTGAAATAATTCTCCGGTCTCGGGGAACCCCTGCTAAAAATTAAAAATCTACAAATCATGATACATCATTGTGATGGTCAATGGGAAGATTGATCTTTACACTTGTGGTCATTGGGAAGAATGACCCCCTTACAGATAGCTAAAAAGATCAATGATGTCGTTGGGAATTTATCTGAGAGGTAGAAATTGACCATTGCTCAAGGAACCCCTAGCAACCTCTGGAGGAACCCTAAGGTTCCACGGAACCCTGGTTGAGAATCACTGTTCTAAATGTTTTAGGCATGCTTAATATTTTCTGAGTTTTAGGAGCTGAAAGACCTCATTATGTCTAAAAATGTCAGGTTCCAGAAAGTGACATCTATAGCATTAGAACAAAAACAGGAGTACATACTGTGAGATGGGAGTAGGAAACGGGTTCCTGTGTGCAATTCCTCATACAGCATGGCTTCATTAGTCAAACTTATACAATACAGAGGGGTAATGTGGGTACATCTATACTGTGTGAAAACATTTCTTCAGTGGGCACAATCTAAAATTTAGCGATCATACATGAATGTATGTCCAAGAAGATTTACAGAAAGCTATTCTTTGGGTATTTAAGTGAAATCATTGGAATGGAATAGTTAAAGCCTTTATGTTGGGGAGATTTCTTTTCACTTTCTGTCTTGCAGAAACAAATGTAAGGGAAAGGAAATCTCTCCAAAATGAGGGAAAGGTCCTCTTACAGTAAGGGAAAAGTAGTATTTGATCCCCTGCTGATTTTGTACTTTTGCCTACTGACAAAGAAATGATCAGTCTATCCTTTTATTGATAGGTTTATTTTAACAGTGAGAGACAGAACAAGAATATCCAGAAAAATGCATTTTAATGAGTAAAATAAGTATTTGACCCCTTTGCAAAACAGGACTTAGTACTTGGTGGCAAAACCCTTGTTGGCAATCACAGAGGTCAGACGTTTCTTGTAGTTGGCCACCAGGTTTGCACATCTTGGGAGGGATTTTGTCCCACTCCTCTTTGTAGATCCTCTCCAAGTCATTAAGGTTTTGAGGCCACGTTTGGCAACTCAAACCTTCAGCTCCCTCCACATATTTTCTATGGGCTTAAGGTCTAGAGACTGGCTAGGCCACTCCATGACCTTAATGTGCTTCTTCTTGAGCCACTCCTTTGTTGCCTTGGCTGTGTGTTTTGGGTCATTGTCATGCTGGAATACTCACCATACACATGAAAGACCCATTTTCAATGCCCTGGTTAAGGGAAGGAGATTTGATGGTACATGGCCCCGTCCATTGTCCCTTTGATGCAGTGAAGTTCTCCTGCCCCCTTAGCAGAAAAACAACCCCAAAGCATAATATTTCCACCTCCATGTTTGATGGTGGGGATGGTGTTCTTGGGTTCATAGGCAGCATTCCTCCTCCAAACATGGCGAGTTGAGTTGATGCCAAAGAGCTCAATTTTGGTCTCATCTGAACACAACACTTTCTCCCAGTTCTCCTCTGAATCATTCAGATGTTCATTAGCAAATTTCAGACAGGCCTGTACATGTGCTTTCTTGAGCAGGTAGACCTTGCAGGCGCTGCAGCTTTTCAGTCCTTCACAGCGAAGTGTGTTACCGATTGTTTTCCTGGTGACTATGGTCCCAGCTGCCTTGAGATCATTGACACGATTCTCCTGTGTAGTTCTGGGCTGATTCCTCACCGATCTCATTATTATTGAAACTTCACAAGGGGAGATCTTGCATGAAGCACCAGACCGAGGGAAATTGACAGTTATTTTGTGTTTCTTACATTTGCGAATAATCGCACCAACTGTTGTCACCCTCTCACCAACCTGCTTGGAGATGGTCTTGTAACCCATTCCAGCCTTGTGTATAGCTACAGTCTTGTCCCTGACATCCTTGGACAGCTCTTTGGTCTTGGCCATTGGCCCTTTAAGAGAGTCCTCCCAATCTTGGCTCGTTACCTGTACTGAAGACACCTGGGAGCCTATAGACACATTTTTAATTTTTATCTCGGTTCCTACATTTCAGCTTTGAACACAAGGGTAGGATGTATGATACCACAGTATGGATAGAATTATTTTTGATTTTTATTAATTTTTTTTTTTAATTTATTTTATTATTTATATTTTCTATTCTTTTTATTCTTCCATACGTGGAGACCTACCTCCCTCTAAAACATAACCCCCCCCCACCTTTTTCTGAGTATTTCTACTTTTAGATTTTCTAGGTTTTGATAGATTTTTTAAATGGTCCTACGGTTTGACACCTCACATCTCGTTTTCATCTTTCTGTATATGATCCGTAATTAATATCTCATTACAATATGAAATGTTTTATTTTTAAAGTGTTTAGGATAGTTTTACGTGGTAAGGGCTGAGATTGTAAAGGACAGGTTGGGAATTCTTCCTTGTTGCAAACACCTGTAGTCCCCCAAAATGTCCACCAGGGGCCAGGCTTTACATATACACTTTTTTATTTCATATCCATTTTTTGTCTCTCTTCGTTCTTTAACGATTTAACCTTTTTTGTTCAATTTTTTTTTTGATTTTTAAAGTATCTCTAATTCATATCCAATTCACTTTTAAAGTGTATTGTAGTAGTCCGGAGCACACATTGAATCTTTAACCACTTCAGCCCCGGAAGGATTTCCCAGGTTAGGACCAGAGCACTTTTTGCGATTCGGCACTGCGTCGCTTTAACTGGCAATTGCGCGCTTGTGCGACTTAGTACCCAAACGAAATTTGCGTCCTTTTTCCCCACAAATAGAGCTTTCTTTTGGTGGTATTTGATCACCTCTGCGTCATTTCTGATCACCACTATAAACAAAAGAGTGACAATTTTGCAAAAAAAAAAAAAAAAAAAAAAAATTTCTTACTTTTTGCTAAAATACAAATCCAAAGAAAAAAAAAAACTTTTTTTTCATCGGTTTTGGCTGATCTATATTCTTCCTCATATTTTTGTTTAAAAAAAAAAAAAAAAAAAAATCGCAATCAGTGTTTATTGATTGACACACCCCTGTAGAAGTCTTGTGAGACGAAACGCGTCGGATTACGTGAGCCTGCTCTGTACCAAGCGCAATTTATGGTTTATATGTGGAATTCCATTTGTGAACGTTTTTATCCTGGAGCATGTAAGTGCAAATTTTGTAAATAAAGTGACTATTATTTAAAGCATATCAAGCTATGTAGTGCCTTTTGTTTTTGACAAGGCATTGGGATACCCTTCAAAGTCTACCCAAGAGGTTTTTGATGTGGATGTCCTTGTCCATATTGGATGGTGCTGTGAAGGATACAGTCCGTGTGTACCCCCTAGAGCAGGGGCAGGGAACCTGCGGCTCTCCAGCTGTTGTAGAACTACATTTCCCATCATGCTTCTGGGAGTAATTGTATCCATCAGCCTTGCAATGCCTCATGGGAAATGTAGTTCTACAACAGCTGGAGAGCCGCAGGTTCCCTACCCCTGCCCTAGAGGAAGAATCGTTATCCTGGGAATTTAGATGGTGGCCCTTTGGATGGGTCCTGGTGGATATATACTGTATGCCGTTTACCCAGTTATAGCTGGTAAGAGTACCATGTATTTCTCCTGGTGGTGGTGACACTGCATGTGGATGACAATTTGCTTCCTTCTCTTTATCACCGGGTTGATACCTCTAATTTCTGGATTACTGCACTATATGAACATTCTTCATCTGATTGAATAAAGCAATTTTCCGAATCAATATGAACACATATTCACTCACTGGATTTATGGACTCTTGGGCTTAATTTCATGCTTGAGGTTTCTGTTGCACTATAGGTTATATATGAATTTTGAACAACTTATAATATTCACATATTTTTTGTTGTATTTTATGTTATAGAAATTTTGATTAATATTCACATAATTTTTTAGGATTATTCACATTGGATTAGCGCTGGAGATACTGCAGGAATTGGCAGCAGAAGAGAAGGCACCGGTCGTATCTGGGACACGCAACCTGGATGTGGGTACTAGCATCTGACTGTACAGCGCTGTGTGATCTTCTAAATTGTGAGTGACATTTTAAAGGGGTTTGCTGGGATTCAATAAATTGTTATACAGTTTTACGCTATGTCGGATTCCCGCTTCTTCTTTATATATATATATATATGCAACACTTGAGGGATACTTCCTGTGGAGCGGATTTGAACATCGGAGGTGTTCGAAGGAGTGAGGTGCTTGACTGAACGGCTTGGTGTATCCAATATTACAGAGGATTTGAATACCCATGCGATTAACTCACCGGGTTCTGGTGAGTGTATCCCCAAAGGGGACCCGGATTTACTCACATGGTGTCTTTTTGGTGGTGGCAAGATATTTATATCAAGGTCTACACTGCATGAAGACTACACTGTTGAGAATATATATTAGCGCTGCTGCAGAGACTGTTCTGTTTACTGTGGATTAGCGCTGCACTATTTTCAGTCAGCGTTTATTGATTGGTTTGCGCGAAAGTGGCTGCATTTACGGATGATGAGAATTCATTTCTGAGGTTTTTATTTTTTTACTAGTAATAGCGGTGATCTGCGATTTTTAGCGGTACTGCGATATTGCAGCGGACATGTCAGACATTTTTGACACTTTTTTTGGGACCAATTACATTTATACAGCGACCAGAAATGTAAACATTCACTGATTACTGTATAAATGTCATTGGCAGTGAAGGGGTTAACTATGTTCCCTGGGTGTGTTCTGTGGGGGGGCAGGGCTACCATGGGCATGAGAGATCTAACTGATCCCAGTGACAGGGATCAGTAGATCTCCCATGCCCCCACTAACATAGCGGGGAACCGCCGTGTTTACATTGGCGGTTCCCCGTTCTTTGGCTGTGGCTGTTCATCGCGGCTCGCCGGCGGACATCGGGTCTGCCCGAGCCGCGGGCACGCTCCTCAGGAGTACGACGCCCCCCCCAGCGGCCACTCGCAGATCGCAGTTTTTGCGGCAATTCGCACCCAGCGTCCACACTGCCGCCGTAAATAGACGGTAGGCGGTGTGGAAGTAGTTAAGACGAACAACTTAACAGCCGCCTACTTAGGGGGCGGGTGGACGCAGGTGTACAGGCTCGGGCTAGAGGTACGCCGTTACGTCAAGTCCGGTTTTCCTGGCTTTCGTCGGTGGAACGCAAGCTGGCAGAGACGGAAGGACTCCAAACCTTCCTCAAAAGCAGCAGGCACTGCAGTTTTTGTGCAATATATACATAAGGTCTATCGCTTGGAAACCGTGAATGTTTTTAATACCATTTTGGCTATTAAACATTTTTTAAACATAATTATGCTATGAGTGGCTCTCCATCTCTCCACACATGGTAAGCTTTTTGACGGTTGTCCTATGAGCGGAGGACCTGTCCTTGAGGAGCAGTATCAATCTGGAACCCCAGGAGTGAAAGACACACTGGTTACATGCGGGATAACCCTGTAGGGGTGCAGCCTTTTGGTGAGTGGGGACACAGGAGGGGGAGCACATGTGAAAGTCTCCTCTACAAGCACAGAAGAGAGATCCATTTTTGAAATCAGAAGCACTAAAGTCACTTTTTCTTTTTTCAATGGACTAAATGCACAGAGTGACCTATTTTTGTCACTGAATTTACATACACAGCACTACCTATGTTTTTGTGATATACTCATATTAAGTTTTAGATCCCTCGGCATTTGAATATTTATCTAGGATTTCCAAACGCATCGTTTATGATATAAAAGTTCATGTGAATATTTATATTTTTATTTTGAAGCACTAGGGTAAAGCCTTTAACACATTACATTATACTGTATTTGCACATTGCACTTTTCAGATGCACTGGGTATGGATTTCAGAAACATCCAAGAAATTATTTTCCCTGATAAACTAGCATTTGTGAATAGAGGGCTAGCACGGTCAATCATTTTAGCATATACAATTTTGGCACACTCACTTGAGTACTACACATGGTGTTATAGGAACAATAATTTTTTTCGTCAATTGGAAGACAGCGCCACCTCCCTTTATCCATTTCTGATAGAGGATCAAATACTTATTTCACTCATTAAAATGCAAATCAATTTCTAATTTCTTTGTCAGTGGGCAAACGTACAAAGTCAGCAGGGGATCAAATACTTTTTCCCCCTCACTGAAGACAGCTGTCGCCATAACTGCTGACCTCATAAAGATTTCCCCTCTATACCTGGTGTGGTGACTGCTGTGAACATTTGGGCTTCCCATAATGTTCTGTCCTAGGGACAACAGGCACCAAAAGAGAAAATAAAACCGCTAAGCATTAACAGGACAAGAACCTTCAAATGGTTAGTCCCTAGATAATAGTAGTAATAGTAAATAATGGGGAGAAGGTGAACTTCAGTGAAATTAAAACCGTGAACTCAATTAGTATTCAGAGAGATGCAGAGATTATTCAACAATATCCTGGCTGATGGTATCAAAAGCATGCAGTGTGGCTCAGTTACAGCTATTCATATTTTATGAAAAGTTTCTTGAAGAATTTGTCACCAGTTACCTTTGGGAGTAGTAGATTTCTTTGGGGAGCCAAACTCCAAGTCGGAATCTGAATTCACAAAAACTTCAGACTTCTTTGGCTTTGGAGGTCGTCGTTGTTTTGGCGTTCCATCTGAGGTGGTTTTTGCTGTGTGAAAATGGAAGAGCTGTAAGTTACAGAGCAAATTGATCAAGTTCAGTCTGTGGGCCCAAAACCGGTAACGCCAGACCCCACTAGAACAAAAAAACAGCAGAGAAATGGACGCCTCAAGACAGAACTTAATACTGGTATAATTTCAAAAACTGTTCCCAGAATCTTTTCAATGTATTTACTCACAAATATATCCACCATTGGTATCTTACCTTTCTTTGTTGTTTTGCTGGCTGGTTTTTCTGAAGACTTTAAGCTGAATGTTGAAGAGTAAAAGGGAGAGGAAGGCTCGACCTCATCACTAATTAATTTTGTAGATTCTTCTAATTAAAGAAAAAAAAAAAAAAAAAAACTACTCATCCAGTGGCAAGGGTTTTAGGGTTTCCAGTTAAAAAAAGTTAACATCTCTAGACTTTTTTAGTACACTTTAAATCTGATTTACTTATGACAGGCCATACACTGAGCAAATTTCTTTCCTGCAATCACAGGCTGCAGGAAATAAATTATCGATTCAACCATCAAGACAGACCGAGTTGATGCGGGAATCCCTCATGCTGGGCCATTGTCTTCTACCGGCGGGAGGGGGAAGCCATCCACACCGGGAGAAGACAGTGGTTATCGATAAGTGGCTATAGCAGCCGCTAGCAATAATCGTCAGAGAATCCAGCAGGCTGGTTGTACTAAAGTTAAAATGACAAACGCCTATAAACTGAACGCAAGTTACTGCGTTTACAAGCCGTTACAGCCATTTGGCATTTCAAATGCCTCTGGACATCCGTTCTGAACGCATTTTTTTTGCTTTCCACAAAGTGCTTCTAAACTCAACTGCCTAGAAACCTCTATTAAAAACGACCCAGTGTACATGTACTGATAAAATTACAGAGGTGAGTTCAGGGGCAGAAAAATGCCCAACTGCTCCTAAATGTCCATTTGGTAAAAGGGGATATTTGTAGTCACATCCTTTTCTTTGGGTCTTAGAGGGAGGGAGTCAGGAAGTTTTTCACCTTCAGTTATACTACGAAATACAGAACCACTGGAAATTGGCAACAAAAAAACTGTATGCCCCAGTTTTGTAGCAAAGCAGTATTGATGACAGCATGACAGAGTGGTGGGACCCATGTCTCTCAATGAACTCCAACAGAGGATGCGGGAGTGAAGAAATATAGGCGGCGTGTCATAACCAATAAATTGAGAGAAGACTGCAGTTCGTTCCTAAATACTCTTCAGCTGAGGAGGCCCTGCCTGCTCTTAACACCAGTAGTGTCCTTGATAATGGTGTCAAGGGGAGATCCAATGCAGATCAGATGTTTCTTGGACACAGGCTTTGCAGGCAAATAATACCCTGCGCTTGTGTACTGACAGGAGACCCATGCAAGAGATAAACTGGATAGCCTCCAGTAATCCATGTTTAAAGCTACAGCCATTTGCTCCACACATTCCATTAGTATGGGATCATCCTCAGAATTAAACTAGTATAAATGTTCCTGATGGTGAACTTATCCTTTAAGGTATATTAACCAGTCAGCCATAGTTTGCCACAGTAAAGTCAGTCAAAGAAGGGCTGAAGATCAGGACCTGCTAGCAAGAACAGATCTAAACAAGGCTTAAAACAGTTTTTTTTTGTTTTTTTTTTACATACTGGTCACCAGTGTCCCTGATCACTGCCACACCCATTATAGGATAACACTGTATTGCACTGGTGACAGCATGTTAAAAAAAAAAAAAAAAAAAAACAACTTTTCTTCATTTTCCAAAAAATTATGGATAAAACAATTAAAACAAATGTAGAAAAAACTTGCCATGACTCTTACCAAACACCTTGGACTTTCCAAAAAGGGGTCATTTGTACTGTCCTGGTGTTTTCAGGCTTCAAGAAATGAGATAGGCCTTCCATACATCAGGACTGATCGATTTTCAGATATATGCCAAAGTTTGTGGACTCTAACTTTCCTACACTCACTGATTTGGGTTATTTTCACCAAAAAATGTAGCAGAATACATTCTGGGCTAAATTTATGAAGAGATTTGCAATGTTTTATGAAAAAAATTAAGAAAAATGTGTTTCAAAATTTTCTGTTTTAACAAAAAAAAAAAAAAAAAAGACCTAGTGGTGATTAAAAAACCCCAAAAGAAAGCTCAATTTGTGTGAAAAAAAATTCATATAGGTACAGTGTTGCACAACCGAGCAATTGTCATTCAAAGTGCAACAGTGCTGAAAGCTGGCCTGGGCAGGAAGGAGGTAAAAGTGCCTGATATTGAAGTGGTTAAACACAGGTGCATTTTCTTCTGGTATGTTAGTCACTTTATTAAGAAGGGACACTGCCGGATCCACTATGGGGGTAGACAACTTTTTCGGTTTACAAAATCCTCCCAAAACAAGTACAAAGCTACTTACAGCTTGAGGGGCACACACAACCTATCATGGAGTTGACCATTGTCATACAGAAAAAGAGTTCGAGCAGCCGGTGCAGTGGAAAAGCCAGGTACACTATCAGATTATCAGACAAATTTTCGTACGTTTTTTTGTTGCATGCTATTCTCATATCGAAAATGAAGAGGTTACACAACATATGAAAATTCTCGTATGACAGAATTCAACTTCGGAAGTGATGTAATGTGAATTGTTCTGTATGTGTTCTTTAAATTCTGAGAAGGCGTAGTCTTGCTCCAGCAATTTTTTTTTCAGATGAAAACTCTACTAATTATACAAAAATCGGACGTTGTGTTCACATACGACAAAAAATTTAGACCCTTCACATCCAGTTTTTGCTGTCCAAAAATTCGGAAACAGCTGTCGAAAGCACCACACCAATGATCAGAAAATCGGCAGATCGTTCTTCAGACTAAATTTTACTTTCAATTCTCTGATGGTAAGGGCCTTTAGTGACCTTAGGCGCTCCAAATGACCCCAAGGGCTAGAAACAGCACTGGTAGGAGCAACAAGCTAATCCTCTAGTTTCAGGGTGGTGCACACTACATCAAGAGAAACAGTCCCTTAACTTGGGAGTAACAACTTCTCAGGGGCAAACTCATCAGGCAAAAGCTGAAGGGACTCAAAATCAGACAGTATCCAGCCTTTGGAGGCTCAGAAGCTGCCCATGGATGTGTGTAGATCAGAACCTGTCGATTTGGCTGAGATTGTTCAGCACAAGGTGTTCACCAGAAACACGGTCATTTGCTAAAGATACAGATAAAGTCTATAGATCGATTCACCATTCTTCTCATTGCTGATCCTCTTCACATTGGAGGTGTTACATTAAGCCTGTTTGACACTTTACACATGGGGGTTGATTTACTTAAAACTGGAGTGTGCAATACTGGGAATCAAAACTACAAAACTTCCTTCCCTCCGGTGGTATGGTACCGTGCTCTTCGGCTCCCTGCTACTCTCTCAAAAAACCATTGAGAAACCCTCATGAAAATCTTCCACAAATGATACTATACGCCTGACAGATTAGCATGCATCTTCCTATCACACAACTGACGCTACTGGTGACATTTTTCATATCTGGTGGAATTGCCCTCTCATAGTCCCCTTCTGGAAAAAAACGTTGTGCCTTAATTGCTGGTACGACTTGCATTTCCAGATAATTAACTCCACAAATGGATCTCTTTGGTTTAGACTCCCTCTCCTGGCCCACAGCCTACATCCCGATCATACAACATATCATAATCACAACACTTATAATATTAGCTTGTGTCTGGAAGGACCCACTTTCATCAACTGCCAGAAAAAGAGAGTGGGAGGAGAGACCACCAAGGAGGCCTCTATAAAGTTGGACAAAAATGTCCGTTACCCCATCCTATCAAACAAATTACACAAAAAAAACCCTAAAGACTGGTATTAAGGACTTTGATGGTACCATTTGATTAAAAGGTGTCAAAAATGTGTTGTATAAAATTTAAAATCATTGCACCATATATTCAAGACATAACACACAATTCAATATATAGATTGTATTTGTGCTACACAGTATAAAACTGAATTGTCAACCCTATTGAAATCAAGTGATGCATGCTTGCTGCGACCTCCGACGCAGTTGCTTTTCACGGGTCGCTGCCCACTTCTTCAGGAAAGCAAATTACAGCCAAGCTCTCAGTATACATAAACATCAGCATAAACCATGTCAAACAATTTCTACGACCAGAAAGGGCCCCATTCATAAGTCATCAAAGCTTAAGTCAACAACACACGTGTACCGGTTGATTATCTGATATGTTAAATCAAAGATCAAAAGATAGTCGGTGTGGTTCTGGAGTTACGGGTCAGCTGATAATATGGGGAGGGATGAGCCGCTCAGTATCCCCCTTCCCTATCAGTGTGATAGTGCAGCTCCATCACGTTGATAGGGAAGGGGGGATACTGAGCGGCTCATCATTCCCCATATTACAAGCTGACCCATAACTCCGGGAATGTACCGACTATCTTTTGAGCTTTGATTTTAAATTTTAGATAATCAACTGCTACACGTGTGTTGGTGACTTAAAGAGGTTGTAAACTCTCAAAAAAAAACGCTGTAAGAAAGGCATAATGAGCTAGTATGCATTGCATTATCCAGCCATTCATCACCTGATTTCAATAGGGTTGGTGATTCAGTTTTATACTGTGTAGCACAAATACAATCTATATATGGAATTGTGTGTTAGGTCTTGAATATATGTTTCAATGTCTTAAAATTTTATAAATTTTTGACACCTTTTAATCAAGTGGTACCGTCAAAGTCCGTAAAGTGTTACTAAACCCAGTAGTATGAAAATAGTTCATTTGCCCCCCAACAGTGCCCACAATCATCTTACATTAAAATATTGCCACTATATACCTTTTTGGTTGATCTGTTTACCAAGGTCACATGATAAACTTAAGAGTCTGCCCAGTGCTGAGTGTTCAGGTAGCAGATTTCCACTATAGCTTGTCTACACACCCATGTGTGATGTCAATATCATGTGACCTGGTTAGCTCTGAGAATAAGGAAATGTTCTCTCCATCAACAGAGACTAAACTGAGCATGTGCCGCTTTATAGTAAAACTATACTACTACAATTCTTCTCTTCCCAACTAGTAATAAACCTGGTTAATCCTGCCAGTTCCTGAATCCTCCTGCCTCTACGGACCACGATAATCATGGCTGCTGAGCCCTGACTACCGTGGTCAGGTTACATGTCTAAGTCATCCGCAGCCCTTGTCTGTCCTCTGACAGTCTCTCCCCATCCCTGCCTGTCTGCATGAGAGCGTTTCCTCGACCCCCTTCCATCCTCTATTCCGCTGCATAATGCAGCATATTACAATGTATGTAATGCAGATATTCAGCCATTACCAAAACAAAGTGTTTGTTAGAAATTAGAGCCACAGCTGTACAACGTGATCCCCCTGTGCTGGACGGCCTCAATCTATGGAGAGAAGCAGGAGGGGCGGAGATTCCCCTCTGCTGGCCGGCTGACATCCCAGGGGAATCTCAGCCAGCTTCTCTCTGTAGATCGAGGCCGGCAAGCATAAGGGGATCACGTGAGCGCACAGCTGCGGTGTCAGAAACGGTATTTATACTTTTCACTTCTAACAAACCCTCACAGTTTTGGTAATGGCTAGATAGGTAAAGTCACTTTAGTGACTTTACAAAACACTCTAAGGGAATCCTTTGGGGCCACCAGAACTAATGTACCTATTGGAAGATTTTTTGTTTCAATGATAAAAGTTTAACAGGTCAGATAGATTGAACCTCCTTAATGGGGCACAGACAGCAATAAAAACTATCGCTCTCTACTCAAAACTTAAAAAAAAAAAAAATTTGCCTTTAATGGGGATCGAAGAAGCCAGCTCTAGCAGCAATATAGGGAAGAGTTGATTTAAAGGAGGAAGTAATCTTGAAGAGTTAAGAAAAAAAGGTTCTAGCAAAATTCGTTCCACACATCAGAACTGCAGACACATCCATCCTGTAGAGGACATAAGCAAAAAAACTATGGAATGCTGATAGTAGGGAAGCCTTGAGTGTCTGTTTGCCAGTGTCCAAACCTCCTGTAGTATAACCAAAGAATAAAAACTTCCTATGTACTCAATAGTAGAGATAGAAAAATGTTACCATTTCAACAGCCAATGGTGTGGAAAATGAAAGATAAACTTTTCTTAAACCACTGTTCAATTCAGACAGCAGTGCAGGTTAACATACACGGTAGGTTGTATTATAAGCTTTAACTACCCCAGCTTCAGTAGGTTTTCTTGACCAGCGCATTTTTTGCCATTAAGCACTGCACTGCACTACTTTAATTAGCAAAGCGTCAAAAGTAAATGAACAGCGATAAAATGTGAATATTGTGTTATAAATGGACAGCACATTGAAATAAAGTCCAAAAAAGTGTTAGAAAGTTGAAAATAAAAATAGATCACACACACATATATACACACACATACACACACACACACAGTATCTCGCAAAAGTGAGTACACCCCTCACATTTATGTAAATATTTTATCTTTTCATGTGACAACACTGAAGATATTACACTTTGCTACAGTAGTGAGTAATGAGTGTACAGGTTGTATAACAGTGTAAATTTGCTGTCCCATCAAAATAACACGACACAGTTAATGTCTAAACTGCTGGCAACAAAAGTGAGTACACCCTAAATGAAAAAATGTCCAAATTGGGCCCAAAGTGTCAACCATTATTTTCCAGCACTGTCTTAACCCTCTTGGGCATGGAGTTCACCAGAGCTTCACAGGTTGCCACTGAAATCCTCGTCCACTCCTCAATGATGACATCACGGAGCTGGTGGATGTTAGAGATCTGTTAGAGAGCCCCACAGATGCTAAATAGGGTTTAGGTCTGGAGACATGATTGGCCAGTCCATCACCTTTACCCTCAGCTTCCTTAGCAAGGCAGTGGTCGTCATGTTGGAATACTGCCCTGAGGCCCAGTCTCCAAAGGGAGGGGATCATGCTCTGCTTCAGTATGTCGCGGTACATGTTGGCATTCATGGTTCCCTCAATGAACTGTAGCTCCCCAGTGTGGGGAGCACTCATGCAGCCCCAGACCACGACAATCCCACCACCATGCTTGATTGTAGGCAAGACACACTTGTCTTTGTACTCCTCACCTAGTTGCCGCCACACACGCTTGACACCATCTGAACCAAATAAGTTTATCTTGGTCTCAAACCACAGAACATGGTTCCAGTAATCTATGTCCTTAGTCTGCAGTAAACTGTTTACGGGCTTTCTTGTGCATGATCTTCAGAAGCTTCCTTCTGGGATGACAGCCATGCAGACCAATTTGATGCAGTAAGCGGCATATGGTCTGAGCACTGGTAGGCTGACCCCCACCCCCATCCCTTCAACCTCTGCAGCATCGCTGGCAGCACTCATACGTCTATTTCCCAAAGACAACCTCTGGATATGATGCTGAGCATGTGCAGTCAACTTCATTGGTCGACTATGGCCTGTTCTGAGCAGAACCTGTCCTGTTAAACCACTTTATGGTCTCGGCCACCGTGCTGCAGCTCAGCTTTAAAGCTTTAACACCAAATTTCACACACCTGCTCCCCATTCACACCTGAGACCTTGTAACACTAACACGTCACATGACACTGGGGAGGGAAAATAGCTAATTGGGCCTAACTTGGACATTTTTACTTAGGGGTGTACTCACTTTTGTTGCCAGCGGTTTAGACATTAATGGCTGTGTGTTGAGTTATTTTGAGGGGCAGCAAATTTACACTGTTATATAAGTTGTACACTCACTACTTTACATTGTAGCAAAGTGTCACTTCTTCAGTGTTGTCACATGAAAAGATATCATAAAACAGTTACAAAAAAATGTGAGGGGTGTACTTACTTTTGTGAGATGTATGTATGTATGTATGTATGTATGTATGTATGTACGGCTATCTCCAATCTTGAATGGAAATCAACAATAAAAAAAAAAACAATAGAATGAAAAATATAATTGTAAATGCACAGACCCATGATAGGACCAGCAGTATAAAATTGTTGGTGAAAACAATAGTTCGGTGCAAAAATGTGCACAAAAAAATTGGTGGGGGGACTTGAAAAGTGAAGAGGTGATTCAGTACAGTGCTGCAGAATCATCCACCGCATCCCTGTGAAATGGACACACACCGGAAAAGCTGGCTGCCTTTACTGCAGCAAACACGCACTCAGTGTAGATCCACCATCTGTTGTGGGGAAGGCTGTTCAGCAACTTGCACCATCCAGATGTAGCTGTAGTAAATAAAGCTCACAGGGAGCCAGATGAAGTCACTATAGTGTAGTATTTCTTGGATCCTGATTATCAGGACCCCTTGATAAAGTCCTATTGGATGAAACGCATCAGATAGGAGACACTAGTGCTGATGTCAGGCCACTGTCAGATACCGGGTCGGCAGTGGCACCCACACATTTTATTTTGGCTTTTAACTTACAAATCCAATAGATACTACACTATGGAGACTTAATCTGGCTCCCGCTGAGCTTTATTTACTACAGCTACACTTGGATGGTGTGCGCTGCAGAACAGAGAATATAAAGTGGAATATAAAGTGGAATATAATTGGTATATTACTTCTGTGTCAGCCGCTGCCCCACCACCGCACAGATGCACACTTTTTTATTTATGCAACACTGTACGCAAATGTAATTACCAATTTTCTCACACAAATAGAGATTTCTTATTGGTGGCATTTGAGCACCACTGGGTTTTTTATTTTTTGCGATATAAACAAAAAAAAAACCATATATTTCTACTTTGTTATAATGTCTTAGGTATAAAAAAAATCCCAATAAGTATATGCTAATGTAATTGCGTGAAAGTTATAGCATCTACAAACTATGGTATATTTGAAAATTCATCATTTCTGATCTACTGATGGCCAATCTCATTTCTTGAGGCCCTTAAAATTGCCAAGATACTACAAACGAAATACCTTGAACTGTCTATTTGGGAGGCCAAATAACCCCTTTTTAGAAAGTAGACAGTCCATGGAATTTAGTAAGAGGCATGGCAAGTTTTTTGAAGTTTTTTGTCACCATGTTTTTGAAAATGAAGAGATAGAAGAAAATTATAAGCGTCTAAAAAACAGGTCAAAAGGAAGGCACGCACACCTAGTGCATTACCATAGATAATTTAATATGAATAAAAAGTTTAAGAAATGGATACTCACAAAATCGGTGTTACAGAGCCGTATGAGGACAAGACATAAAATCAAGGCACAAGGCAGGATAAGAGCTGATGCGTTTCGGGGGTGCACCCCCTTCCTCAGAGCTATGCTTAGCTCTAAGGGGGTGCGCCCCTGAAATGCATCAGCTCTTATACTGCCTTGTTTTTATGTCTTGTCCTCATACGGCTCTGTGACGCAGATTTTGTGAGTATCCATTTCTTAAACTTTTTATTCATATTAAATTATCTAAGGTAATGCACTAGGTGTGCGCTCCTTCCTTTGCCCTGTTTTTTTAGCTCCTTTCGGATTTCCCCGTCCAATGAGGGCAACATCCATCTGGTTATCCATTGGTTTCCCTGTTGGCCACCATCATGAAGGTCTTTTAGCGCTGGAAACTACTATACATTCTTCCTTGTAAAAGTATAAACGTCACCATATGACAGCAATCAGGAACACTGACTGGACAGTATGTAAATGTTTTAATCATCCCCCCCCCCCCCCTTAACATTTTTTTTCTTATATACTTTCACCAGAGGAGTGCAGAGTTACCATAGTAACACTGTAGTACTCTGGGGGTGGGGGGGATTGAGAGATTGTTTTTTTTCCCACTTTATTGTTACAACGAAGATCATGACAAATGACATTTATGACAACTGTGATCACTAATGTATATACAAATATTACAGCACTTGCAATACAAAACAGTCCTTTTTAAAGTGCTCCAAAAAATATAAATAAGGTGCTGAAGTACTTCATAAAACATGCAGTGCAGTGTGCCACACTCCCCTCTTGCGTCCCCACTCACCAAAAAAAATGGACCCACAGCTTTGCAGTCTGGGGGTCAAACACACTTGTTCCTGGTGTGAGGCAAAGGCTAGGACTCCTATAGCTCTTTCTCTGGATTTCCAAAGGGTTAACATGATCCACCATACTCGATTAAACAAATAGGCATACATAGTGAAGTACTGATAAAATTGATTTAATTGCACATGGGTAAATGAACTTGCAGTGTTTCAGGTAAATTTTGGCATATAAGGTATATACAGGTACTGGGAAAAAACTTCCGCATCCACCGCACTCAGCGTGCGTTCCACCGGGACCGGAAATGACTAGTGATGAGTATAGTGGATCGTGTTAACCATTTGGAAATCTTGAGAAAGGGCTATAGGAGTCCTATCCTTTGCCTCAAACCAGAAACAAGTGTGTTTGACCCCCAGATTGCAAAGCTATGGGTCCATTTTGTTCTGGTGAGTGGGGACACAAGAGGGGAGTGTGGCACACTGCACTGTGTGTTTTATCAAGCATTTCAGCACCTTATTTTTTGGAGCACAGAGTACTTTTAAAAGGGACTTATTAATTTATAGACGGTTTTGTATTGCAAGCGCTGTAATATTTGTATATATATTTTTTGAAGTTTTAGCACCTTGTGAACAGCAGCTGCAAAATTATTCCCCAATTTATTGTCACTAGCACTTTATGCACATATAGCTGATTAATAATTGTTAATTTATTGCAAGCGCTGTAATATCTGTATATATGCGATCACTAATGATCTGCGACAGGCTACAGCTAATTACATAGTATAGAGTGCTGTGATTGGCCCAGGTATCAATGTGATACCTGTGGACCAATCACTGTATATGAAACACAGCTGTTCTAAATGAATTTATTCCTAACAGCTTTGCTGACAATGTGATCACATAGGGATCCGCAATTCACTGTATCCGGTAGACAAAGTGGTCGCGAGGGGTGGGGTAGGGGACGCTCCCCTAAACTGGAGCAGGCAAAATGACGTACATGTCATCATTTTGCCTGCATGTGCCACCCCCACCACAGTATATGTACTGTGGCAGGTGGGCAAGTGGTTCAAGGTGTGTGTAAAGCCAACACTTTTCTTTTCATCTGGGACAGAGTGGGTAAGGACTAGAGGCTGTTGGGCTTTTATTGCCATGTTATTTCCCACACTGGAGATATACCCCTTCTAATGATCCTGGTGACCATTGTCTTCAGCAAAGTAATAGGAAATTCCAAATTGTTTGCATATTCATAGGAACAAGAGGTGGTGGAAAAACT
>BLSH010129094.1:1244269-1246769 GCA_018402905.1 Glandirana rugosa | reverse complement strand
AAGGTCTTGAGAGAGCCCTTTGCTTTTACCCATCAGGCGATGTTTCTTGTGTGACACCTTGGTAATGAGACACCTTTTTACAGGTCATCAGTTGAGACTGAACCAGCTAATAATTTGTATTAACAATGGGCAGGAGTGCCTTCTAATTACAGATAATTTTCAGCTGGTGTCTTGGCTTTCCATGCCTTTTTTGCGCCTCCTTTTCTTCATGCGTTCAATACTTTTTCCCTGTGTCATTCCCTTTTATAACACATAACTTCATTTCTGAATGTATTTGTTTTGATTTCTTTGCATGCATGGATTGCATGGGTTGTTGTCGACATGTGGTGAAAATTTCACGTCAATGGCACCTTCAGAAATATATTTACCTAGAAAACTGGTGATGTGTTCAATACTTATTTTACCCGCTGTATGTAATGAAAACAGAAAAGTCTTATTTAAAAATGTTATTGGCATACTGATGAGGAGAGAGAGGAGGAAACACGGGTGGTAAAAGATGAGTAGATTAAATTTCAGCTTTAAGACTTTGTCATGAAGTCACAGGTTCATGAGAATTCTCTTTCTGTACAAAGCAGTATTTGACTTTACCTTTCTTTGCTGTAGGTTTGCTGGATGTTTTATCAGTAGATTTGAAGCTGTATTTTGAGGAGAAAGGTTCATCATCCTCATCGTCATCATCATCGCTATTAAGCTTAGCGCTATCTTCTAAGAGAAAATGAAAAAAGGGAGGCGGTTACTATTTTAAAACCACAATTAAAAAGATTGCTTGATAAAAGCACAATAAAAGATGAATTACCATTCTGCACTTTTTTAGAAAACGAAGAGGAAAATATGTCAGCTTGTTTTTTCTTCGGAGTTTCTGATTTCTTTCTGTAGGTGAGAGACCAGAGAGGTTGGATAGGTACTACAGCAAATCAATCTGACTCTGCTAACAATCTTAATGATGGAAGATGCATACTCTGTGGATGATTTTAAAGAAGAGAAATCATATTCATCCTTTTCTGGGCTGTCAGAATGGGCATCGTCGTTATCATTTCTATTATTTGGAACCGGGGATGATTGGGGCTTGAAGTCGTCGAACTCATTGTTGGTAGCAGGAGCTTCGTCGTCATCGGCTTCTTCCTCTTCTGAGAAGTCAAAAGTGTACTTGGGTCTCTCAGCTGTTGAGAACAGGAAAATGCATGAATATATTCCATGATGACATGCAGTCAAAATAGGAAAGTTAGCACAACTGCACAAATTAAACTTCTATTCACAATGATCCTTTCCATGTGCAATACAGAATAAGCAGAGAAATGCGACAGATCAGAGTCTATACTTCACCCTCACAGTGCACTAAAGCCTCTACTCTACTGGCTACAAGTATCCTGGGCTGTATTTTACTTTTTGTTCATGACATCACAGGGTCTCCTAAAAAAGGTGCCAAGCAAATGTCTTCAGCATTCGCAAAAGTACAACAAATTATCAACGTATTTTTTGTAATATGATTATCTTCTATGATCGTCGGCTCCATCTAGTGGCCATAATGCAGTATTCTCTGAATGACAAGAAAAACAAAACAATGCATTATGGGCATTAGGAGGAGTAAACGCATTTTGGCCACGAGATGGAGTTGATGATCATGGGAGATATTCATAATACAAAACAATGCAATGATATTTTTTTGCGCCTGTGCAAATGCTAAAGACCTGTATATTTTGCAGCTGGCAATAGATTGTGCAGGTAATATGTCCTACTTCGGTGTCATCCATGTCAACACTGGTAAAGCCACTTCCTCCAAAAGCTTATTGGGGACATCAGAGATTCTAAGGATACAAAGTACTGCCTCTATGAGAAGGGACTCAAGGAAAACCGGCAGAGATTGCTCCTCCCCGCGTGGGCTGTTTTAGCTTCTGACACAGCTGTATTGTACTGACACAGCTGTATTGGTAGCGATGCCAAAGTTTCAAGCAAGATAATGAAACAAGAAAAGCAGCATGCCATCCAAAAGAGAAGGAGTAGTGTCCTCCTCTGTTGGATGGCATGCGGCCATGCCGCTGGATGGACTTGCTAAGGTTGATTTGAAAGGGCGACTTTCGGTTTTTAACCAGACCCGTCCTCCCCCCAAATTCACGGGCCATTCCTTCCCCAATTTACAGGGCTAATAGTTTACCTTCTTTCTCGGTATTCCCACGGGAAAGTTTAGTTGGAATCGTTCAGGTAGGTCGCCGTACCGGCGTACGGTAGGTTGTCTCCTCCTGTGATGAGGAAGAGAAAACCTACCGTACGACGAAAAGAACAAAGTAATAGAACGAACTTTGAAACCGTAGCGATGGTTATGTCGACACAGTCATGTTATGTCGACACAGTCTTCGATTTTGTCGGGTGCGCCCCTCCTCGTTAGAGACGGCCAAAAGGAACTCAGGGAAGAGTATCTCCGTCATGAAACATAGGAATCTTAGAGACTACAGGGGTTATTCGAAAACCTCCTTCACCGAAATGGTCACAACTGTACCTACTG
>BLSH010129094.1:1212169-1223042 GCA_018402905.1 Glandirana rugosa | reverse complement strand
CCGCGATGAAATCAAGTTTGACACCCCTGCTCTAGAACAAGTCACGGCATTATTAGTCTTTTACCTTGTTCCTGTAGCCAGAAACAGATTTTATTACTCCCTCATGAGGTCATCACCAGGCTTGTAAAATTCTTGCAGATGCATCAGCTGGGAGAAGGGTTTATCAGGGTGCCCTGTCAAATCTGTATGCATGTGAAGGGAGACGGAGAGGGTAGGAGTGGAGTTCTGTAAAACGGCAGAGCAGAACTCGGGCAAGGTTAAAATTCTGCTTGAGATCAGATCTCTCCATAAAGAGGACCTGTCACGGCCCATGCCATCACAAGGGATGTTGTGCATCTCTTGAGATAGCAATAGAGTTGCAAAAATAAAAAAAATGTAAAAGCACATATAGGTCACGAGCGCATACGGAAAGATTAATTGCACCTAACACCATAAATGTCAGTGCAAGAGTAATAATAATAGCTGCAGACTTGCGTAACTCTAAACTTGCACCCTGTAAATGCTTTGAAAGCGTTGCGCATTTAGGTAACGTAGTTTGTTACTGTTCTAAGGACTTACGCAATAACTGAGCATAACATCTTTTATACTTTACCAAAACAAATGAGATTTAAATTGTTTTCGTGTGCACTAAAATTCATTAAAGTATTTTCTTCTGAAAATCTGCCTTTAACAAACTGCTGCGAATATATTGTGCCCCATAAAAAATAGCAACAACCATTTAATTGTCCAGGGATTCTGCTTAAAAAAATATATATGTTTTGGAGCTCTAAGTAATTTTCTAACAAAAAAAAAAAAAAAAGGCAGATTTTTACATGCAAAACAATAGTGCGCTTATTCATAAATAGAATTGTTTCAAAATATGCAATGTCACAAAATGTGTAAATCAAAAATATTATATAAAATGTGCAAATATTTAAGTAAATTGCATCTGTGCTCACTAAACAGGTCTCTCAGCAATATGTGTGTTTCTTTTTAATTTTAGCAGTCAAACAATAGTCCAGAGATAGATAAAAATATTTTGAAATAATTAGTGCACAAAATATTGGTGATTTCTGTGTACCACCTCCACCATCGTTCACCTCTGAGTGAAATTGCAGCTCACCTCCAGTCAAGACCCGCCAGGGTAAATATACTCCTTGTGTGTATGGGTCTTTTTAAATGGATCATCCAGACAGCCAAGCACAGCTGTGTGCTGGATGATGCATTTGAAAAGACCCATGTTCACTTGGCGTATATTTACTGGAGGTGAGCGGCCATTTCACTCAGAGGTGAATGGTGGAGGTGGTACAAAGAAATCACCAATATTTTGTGGACTAATGATCTCAAAATATTATTTATCTTTGGACCATTGTTTGCTAAAATTAAGAAGCAGCACACATATTGCTGAGGGATGTGTTTAGTGAGTACAGATGCACTTTACTTAAATATTTGCACATTTTATATATTATTTTTGATTTACACATTTTGTGGCATTGCATATTTTTAAACAATTTTATTTATGAATAAGTGCACTATTGTTTTGCATTTTGAAAGATTTTTACTGGGAGTTGACCCACTTAACAGTTGCTGTTGCTCCCAGGTTTGTCTATTAACCCACTGGTATATATTTCTTATCATTGAGAATTAGTATCTACCATAACAGCGCTCAAGTCCGGAACATAGATTTTTACATGTATGAGAGAAATGTCAGAATTGCCCCAATTTTGAAGTGGTTATATAGATGAAAAACGCATTCCAAGTCTGAAATGCGTTAGCAAAATAAGAAAAAGTATATACCGAAAAAGCACAAGCCTACATAGATTTGATAATATTTACCATACACCAAGGAAAACCAGGATCTATGATGAATTTAGTTTTGTATTTAAGAAACACATTTGTATATGCCCTAAAATAAATTTAGGGTTATGTACAAAAGGCTCATGTGGCCCCGTAAATAGATATTGGGATATATTTTTTTCTTTTTTTTTTTTAAATAAGATTAAAGTAGTTGGAAATATAGTTTGAGATTAATTTACAAATGCATGTAAAACCAGTAAGCAAACAAAAATGTAAACCAGATGTCTACACAAGGGTAACCATATAGATCAATATTGCTGCATTATGCTTACCATAGGGTAAGGATCAAGGCCATCCAGCATCCTCTTGACATTATTCACGATTTCCCTGGTGTCATAATTGGGAAGTTTACAGGCCCACCCAGTACCAATGCCTTCTGCACCATTAATCAATACCATAGGAATAATGGGCATGTACCACTCAGGCTCCACTCGCTGGTTATCATCATACAGGAACTTGAGTAAGTTATCATCCATATTAGGAAAGAGTAATCTAGCCAGAGGGCTGCAAGAAAAAGAGAATTAACTCACACATGCAGCATGGGCTTTTCAAAGCAACTACAGGCAATTATATTGTAATGGCAATCACCTTAACATTGTGAAGATATAACGAGGACTGGCAGCATCCTTTCCACCATGTAGTCGTGTACCAAACTGACCAATGGGCTGAAGCAAACTCACATTATTACTTCCTACAAAGTTCTGTGCCAAGTTTACAATGGTCATCATCAGAGCTTGCTGAAACACATGAAAGGTTGTGTTATAATTTAAAAACCAATGCTAGTGGAAAAGTCTGACTAAACAGGAACATACCTCTCCGTGATGATAGGCAGACATTTCAGCAACTGAACCAGCCAGCTGAGCAACTTTCACTTCCCGCTTATCATTTCTTTTGAAACAAGTGAACAACACTTTTCTCTGTCCTGGTTTAAATCCTGTGTAATGCAATGCAAAAAGATCCCTTAGAACCCATTATGTAAACTAATGAGATTAACACTGAGTTTTACAATATATGTGTATATAGATATATATTAAACTAAAAAACACACACACCACCACTTGAAGTGACCCGACACTAAATGGAAAAAAAAACAAAAAACACTGCTGCATGCATAAGGTACAAGCACTTGGAGAGTGAGTGCCTGAACATACCCAAGGGTAAATACTGAGATGTACAGGAAAAGCTTTGGCACTTCCAGGTAGTGTGGAGAAACTTGCTGCTACCTCTAACCCCTGTATATTCCAACTGGCCCACTAGAATGGGCTGCTTCACTAGCCAACAGCAGTGCACAGGGGTAGGAAACTTTCACATTATCTTAAAGTTCTGGAGCTTTGCATGTCAGCACAGCTCAGCATTTGTCCTTCCACAGCAGAATTTCAGAAGACGCTGTATGTCAGCGTATGCACTTTATAACTACAGCACATTTTATTTTTCCTTTACATATACTTGTTAAAGTAGAACTTTATCCATAACAGTTTGATAAACAGTTAATGTTCTTTAACCACTTCAGCTCCCAAGATTTTACCCCCTTCATGACCAGGCCATTTTTTGCTATTAGGCACTGCGCTGTTTAACGAGTAATTGCGCAGTCATGCAACACTGAACCCAAACTAAATGTGAATCATTTTGTTTCACACAAATAGAGGTTTCTTTTGGTGGTATTTAATCACAGCTGGGTTTTAAATTTTTTTGCTATATAAATAAAAAAAGCCCGAAAACTGAAAAAAAAAAATATATTTTTTACTTTCTTCTATAAAACATATCCAATAAAAGATTTAAAAAAAAAATCAAATTTCTTGATAAATTTGGGCCAAAATATATTCTGCTACAAAAATTTAAATTTTTAATAATAGTAATGGTGGCGATCAGTGACTCTTAATGGGACTGCGATACTGCGGCAGGAAATCGGACGCTAGCGGGGGGAAATAACTGCCACTGACATCACCAGTGACACTAATACAGTGATCAGTACTAATACTATACACTGTCACATACCAGTACGTCGCTTTGTCTACAGTGGCCACTCATCCACACTACAATGTGGGCAGGCAGTCGCTTAATGGTTAACAAAAGAACATACATTCCACAATAATAATTATGCTACCGAAATTAGCGTGTGCCGTAAATTGTCTCCAGCATTTCTCCTGTTTCTTCTTGCCGGAGGATAGACATTTTGTTGAAGCCCAAAGCAGACCTCTCAGTTTCAAAAACTAGATCACTTTCTTAAATTAAAATATGTACATTTCCAGCCTTGCCTGTATGGCTTGGGGTTCACACATCTGCAGAGAATATCAGGGAGATCAGATAAAACACTATCCTCGCAAAGCCAGCCATAGATGGATCGATATTCAATCCATCTATGGGCAAGTTGGTTGCACCAAAGTTGATCCATCAATCGCCTTGGGTACAACCAACCTGTTAGGTTTTTTACATGCAATCACTGCCAGCGGCTATAGCAACTAGCAGCAATCGTGTTCTGCCAGGCAGGAAGGCTCCCTGCCACCAAAACACAATAGCACTGCGGGGGGGGGGTTTCCCTCATCACCATAGTCCATGTTGATGGGGGAATCAAGTAGTTTCCTTTCCTTAATAGCATAATCTATGGGCTGCTTAAGTTGAACGCTTCTGTGTCTCCCTGGCAGCAGAGCTTGCCCTGTCACCTCTCCTGCTTTTCTTTTCTCTCTCCTTGTTTCTTTCTTCCCCCTTCAGCAACAACAAATCTTAAAGCTGTCAAGTGATCAGGCTCTAGTGGATCTGATTTTAGGACCAGCGCAGAGAATAAAGAACTGAGTGTGTGCAGAGCAGGGCAAGACTGTGCATCCCTGGATTTTAAACAGTATAGCCACTTATTTTTAATGTTTTACTTCGCTATAGCTGCAAGCTTAAAGACATCTACCAGAATCTACTTGTCTGACTTAAGTTCCACTTTAAGCAGGTCTTAGAAGACACTACTCTCAGACCCTCAATAAACAGCACTATATTATGTGTTACTACAGAAGTCATGTCTCTGTCACAATCCCGCAAAGGCTGAAAATTCTACAGCTCATTACCCAATTCACTAGTGTTATACTCACCATCAACAAGAGATGGAATCGAACGTTCATTATCAGAGTTTGAGAACAAGATGAGTTCCTTGTTGATGAAGTCATTGAATGTCAAGTGCTTTGTGGCTGTACCATACAAGAATTGCTGTAAGCAATAGAAAAAAAAAAAAAAGTACTTAATAAGTGGAAAAATGGATATCCTTCTCATTAGTACCCTTGTATATCTTTTTTTTGCCCCACTAACCTCGGGCAATCCATGTAATCGGCGTTGGCGTCTGTCTTCCATAAAGTTTGTGAGCCACTCTTTCCTGTCATCAATCTTCTTTTTGCTGAAAGCCTGGAAAAGTTGAGATTAGAGAACAGATCAAAAACGTACCATTAACTATGAGCCAAGCTCAAATTGCAGGATTCGAGATATCCTCTATGCCCCAGCCGGCTGCTTGATAGCAGTCTTCATCAGATAGCTTGAAAAAAAGCAAAAAAGAAAATGGGGAACCGCAGATCCCATAAGGGAACCAGGTCTAACTCCTTGCACTAGGCATAAAAAACTGATATGCTATGCAGAGCTGGGGGGTTATATGCTGAGTGAGGACGGCCCCCTGGGAGGGGTCAGCTTGCTTTTTTTTTCTGAACTTCGTTCTGCCTAGTCTACTCCTAGTAGGATGTGCATAAACCCCACTTGTCAAGTATCGAGGTTGCGTCTGTCAATGAACGTAAGAGAAAATAGTTTTACAGCTTTGGAATGTTCTAAATAGTACAGCATGGAAAGAGACACGCCCTGCTGTGAATGATGCTGAAGCCCACTTCAAAATGCAATGAGCATTTGCTTCTTGCACAGGTCAGCCTATGTAATTGGATAATTGGATAACTAAAAAGCAAAAAAATTTTTTTGGAGTTTTGGATAGAGTGGAAAGCAATTAGAACGCCTGTCAAGTTTTTATTGCTGTCTGTGTCCCTGTCTGTGAAACGTGCACACAAATTGATATTATACATGTTGATTAAAAAGTCCCCCCAAAGTCAAGCTCAATGTGATACTGTAGACTGGTTTTCAGACTTCTCTAAAGCCTTGCGAGATGTAGTGACACTACTCAATAAAAATGAACGTATTGATCTCACAGATCAGATTTAGTCAGAGAAGTGACTGTTTGTGTTCCCGGAGATGACTGAGAATATAGCCCCCAAAAAATTTCCATCTCCCTCACACAAGGATTACTTTAAAAAAAAAAAAAAAAAACGAAGAATGGAAAGCCCTATTTGGAAATTAGCCACTTCAGCTCTGGAAGGTTTTACCCCGACCAGGCCATTTTTTGCGGTAAGGCACTGTGTTGCTTTAACTGACAATTGCACGGTCGCGTGACACTATCCAAATAAAATTGATGTCCTTTTTTCCCCCCACAAATAGAGTTTTCTTTTGGCAGTTTTTATTTTTTGACTTATGAACAAAAAAGCCTGACAATTTTTTTAAAAGACAATATTTTTTACTTTCTGCTATAAAACATATCCAATAAAAAAAAAAAAAAAAATCTAATTTCTTCATGTTTTTGGTAAAAAAAACATAACAAAAAAAAATCCCAATACGCATATACTGATTGGTTTGCACAAAAGTTATAGCGTCTACAAACTTATGGCATAGATTTGAGGACTTTTCATTTTTTTCAAAATAGTTTTTAATAAATGGCGGCGATGAGCAATTTTAAGCAGGACTGCGACATTGTAGCGGACATATCTGACATTAAGTGACACTTTATGGGGACCAGTGATACAGTGATCAGTGCTAAAAGAAAAATACACTGTCACTAAATAAAGGACACTGGCAGGAAAAGGGTTAACACCAGGGGCAATCAAAGGGTCAAGAGTACTCCTAAGGAGTGCTTTCCAATTGTGGGTGGAATGCTGTGAGTGGAGGAAAACAGATCCGTGTTTCTGCTTAACAGACACAAGATTTTAATTTACCTCCCTCAGAGAACGGCAGTCTGCCTTGTTTACATAGTCAGACCACCATTCTGCCTCTCCTGTGAATGATCGTGGGTGTCCAATCACAGTGGGAGTGGGGCTCCGACGGCGCACTTGCCCCAGAGCCGAGAAGAGGTACAGGTACGCGATTATGAGCTTAAAGGCCCACCCTGCAGCACTATATGTACGTGGGGCGGTCCTTAAGCAGTTAACTGTAAAGGCATGGATGAAAAAAATTGGAGACATTGAATGTAATATTCATGTAAAGCTAAGAACAGCTCAAAACCCAACGGTGGAAAACTAGTTTAAAGGTGAAAGTGACTTTGTCATAAATGAACGCACACACCTGGAGGCCAGTAGTAATAAACAGGCTGGCACTGCACTTACCAAAGTAATAGCTGCATCATCCTCTGGTCCAGCATAGCGGAACATAATACGGTGACGGTCCATGTCGGCAAAATACTCCTTGGCTTCCTTTGCAGTGCTGGTACCCAAACCTGAGAAACAAAAAAGTTAGTCACCTCTCACACAGAAAAAAAATCCAGTTTTTGTATGATCCCTTAATAGGTATTGCCTTCATGGTTTATAGTACACAAAAATGTGATTATGTGCAACTATTAGTATACATAACTGCCAAAAACATTGCAGCAATCAATATGCTACCCAAATCTAAGCTGGTTTACGGACATGTATAACTGCCTGACCAAATGTCTCCTAAATGCACTCAAAGAAGCCATTAGAGATCGGCTATAACAATGTAAGCATATTTACAAGCATAAGCCTGCTATGTACATGAATTATGCTGCATAATATCAAATTGTGCATATATCTTAACAAGAAGCTGTGCTATTAGTCATTTTACTTTCGTGTTCCCCAATATAAAAAATAAAAAAAAAAAAAATAAAAAAAAATGTAAATTTAACAAAATCATAAAACTGACAGGAGTGTAGTAAATCTTAAAAAAAAAAAAAACATTAAGCTTTTTAGGTTTATATTTAAAGGATAACTATGGCCAAAGTAAAAAACAACATGTTATAGTGATATAGTCTGTCACTAGCAATTACTCTGTCTGTTTTTCTGAGTCCCTCCGTGACAATTACTTGGTGATTCAATCAGTAAACTGTTTTTTAACTCCCTTTTAACAAAACAAGCTGTCCGGCAAAGGTAGCAATTAAATAGAGGTGAAACAAACCATTTAACATTCATAGGAGTGCTTACAACTAGTCAACTTTTATTCATCCAAAACCTTATTCCAGGTAGAAAAACTATTACTGTAACTGCTTAATAAGTGTTGACTTTAAATTGTTAGTCCATCTAACACTACCTTCTCCACTTGACAATGCTGTGGTCCAAGGGTGGCTATGCTGCTTCTCCTCAGAAGTGAGTATAGCCACCCTAAGACAGGAGGTGTGTTATTGGCCAATCATCAAGTAAAAATTAATGAATAAAGCACTTTAAAGAGGCAAAAAGCAAACAATGCATGCACACACCTTTGTAGTACTTTATCTTCCATAATTTCTGGTTTTCTATTTGCTTTTTCCATTCTTCAAACTCAGGAATACTGTAGAATGACAGCTCCTGCTTATTTTTTGTTGCCTTTTAAAACAAAGATGTTTCACTGTTAAACACACTCCCCCTTAAAACACACATTCAGAATCAACTATGTGACTCACTAGATACTACCTTAACAATAGGAGTAATGAATTCCTCAAGAAAGCTGTGCTTCAGCAGGGATGGCCAATTGTGATGGAAAAAGTTAATGAGTAATCCTTTAATATGGGATCCATCTTGATCCTGTATACAGAGTAACATAATTAGAAATCAGTGTACTGAATTAACCAACCCAAAAAGTCCTGTAAACCACATTACATGCCCATTTATCTCAAAGGGATTAAGATCTTAAAGGGCAAGTCAAGGCACAATAGCGTGTTAAAATGCACACCTTAGGTCTGAAGATTAGTTAAAACCTCCTGAACAAATTATATTTTCTAAAAGCAGAGACCTTGGAGAATATTAACCGCTTCAATACAGGACACTTTAACCCCTTCCTGCCCAGTCCAATTTTCAGCTCTGTCACACTATGAATGACAATTGCGCAGTCATGCAACACTGTACCCAAACTAAATTTTTATCAATTTGTTCACACAAATAGAGCTTTCTTTTGGTGGTACTTAATCACCACTGAGTTTATTTTTTGCTAAATAAAAAACACTGAAAATTTTGAAGAAAAAAAAAAAAATGTTTTTTGCTTTGTCTTTGTTATAAAAGTTTACAAATATATAATCTTTCTTCATGAATTTGGGCCAAAATGTATTCTGCTACATTTGGTGAAAATAACCCGAATTAGTGTATATTATTTAGTCTGTAGGTCCCCAAACTATGGTATATATCCGAAAATTGATCAATCCATTTGTACCGACGCTCTATCTAATTTCTTGAGGCCCAAAAATGTCGGGACAGTACAGATATCCCCCAAATTACCCCTTTTTGGAAAGTAGACAGTCCAAGGTATTTATGAAGTGGCATGGTGAGTTTTTTTAAGTTGTCAATTTTTGTCATGTTTTAGGAAACTGAAGAAATTACATTTTTTTTTTAACACATACTCACCATGTGCAGTACAGCGTCATATAACAAGTGTGGCGCTGCTCAGAGCAATATGATGTTACCACAGTAACATTGTACTATGTACAACTCTGGGGAAGTGATCAGTACTTTTTACTATTCACACATTATGTTTGCACATACATTGCTATAGGCAAGCATTTTACCGAATGAAATCGAGTCAGTTTGTTTTGTTGTGATTAACTGTGATTGGTCAGAGCTAATCACATGGCCTGTGATTGGCCCAGTTTGTACCACTGAACAATCACAGCTAGCAACACGATTGTATACAATGGATGGCTTGAAAGGAAGCCATCCAATGTTTACAACTGTCATCTGACCTTGCTGTGATTGGTTACAGCCATCACATGGTACCGGGATTGACAAAAGGTTCCCGCTGGCGTCATCTTGCCGTTGGCTGGGCAGGAAAAAGTTAAGGTGGTAGTCACAAATTTTATGTCACAGGTTATTAATGCCAACTGTGTATCAAACCTATATTTTCAGTAAAAAATAAAATAAAATAAAAAAAGGTAAGGTTTACATTATGTTACATATAATTTTCTGTTAAAATAAAAAAAAAACAACATTGAGAAAACGGATCCCAAACGTGTCAAGCCTTAAAACTGTGCCCAACCATGAAATAAACTTTGGTACCCATAATTGTCCACTGGTGATGCTTTAAAAGCTTTTACAGGACATCAGTTTCTAATTAATCATGAATGTTTCAGGCCCTAGAATAATTACTCTCATTATGGTGTGCATAGCAATACTAAAACATGCGTAGCACAATCGTCATTTTGATACATACATGCACCCAATGTATGGGTTTACATAAATATTTTACCTTTTTTGCCATTACACAGGGGGCTGGGGGGCAGTACTTGCCAAATGTATTGAAGGAATGTTTCTGTACTTCCATTGGGTTCAACTATTTCGCTGCCACTTATGTCAGCAGCAGCAGCAAGGGCTTTTGAATATAATCACTGCTGCTATACATCAAATGCAGAAACAGAACTGTTGATGCGCCAGAAATATAATGTACTCCTACATTCCTCATAGATATTACTCGGACTCGCGATATTTCGAAGACAGTCGGAAGGAGAGTTATTCTTTCACTGACTAGACCCGAAGTCGTTTTACCACCGGAGGTCTTCCTTGTCCTCGGTACGTCGTGTGTGAATAAAACCATGGTGTTAATAATTACACCACACATGAAAACAATTTCTTGTAAGTAACAAGAGTTTGACAATACCCATTTCAAGACAAAATTCATCCAAACCGAAAGTGGTGTACAAAAACCTTAAGTCTCAATTTTATGTATCATAACACTATAGATACTCCTTACATCCTCATGTAATATAAAGACCGCGTAGTTGTCAAGACAAAGACGTAAACTACATATCGTCGTCACTAATATAAGTTTTCGGGAACGACGACGA
>BLSH010129094.1:1177492-1201184 GCA_018402905.1 Glandirana rugosa | reverse complement strand
GTTGTGGACTGATAGACAGTTCCTTCCGCTAACACTATAAGATTCTGAGTTTATTATCATTCATTTTCATATTCTTTATGAAATATTTAAACATACTAACCGCTTTTGCAAATTTTTCAGATAGCGGACACTTTGACCCAAAACTCTTTGCTTGGAGGGTCATATTTTCTTTTGTCTGAGAGTCAAATGTGGGGTTCTCAATCAAACAATTGATAAAAACCCATACGTGATTTTTCACCTGTTAAAAACAAAAAGGCAACATTAGTTCTACACACTACCACAAACGCCTTCCAGGAACCCAGAAAAGGACCTTGTTGGGAGACATCGCTCTGCTTTGGGAAAGAGTCCCAAACACTAATCTTCTACGTATAGTCTGTTAAACTGCTGTAATGCTCAATCTGTCCATGCTCTCTATCCCCACTAGAATTCTACAGACTGACAAGGAAGTTAAACATAATAAAATGCATATACTGTCGCCTCTAATGGTATATTATGTCAATATTCCTAGTCAACCTACCACCTGCTGCAATACAAACAAATTCATTATGCCCAAACCGAAAGCCTCTATTTATCATTGCTATGAAAACTTAGGCAAATTATTTTTGCCAAAGTTAGCCAGTCTGCTGTTCAATGCACATTTTCACCTGTATTCATCAAGTTAAAGAAACGTCAGGCAGCAATGGACACTAAAGTAATCAAAGTGTAAATGGCAAAAGGCAATGCTGCAGACTCCATTTTAGCATGTAAATAAAATCATGTGTGTAACAACTTTTTTGAGAACAGGTCATTGAATAGATGGAAAAGTTATTTTACAAACTGAACAAAGCAGCTCTTTTTCCTCTTCAGCAGTTATTTCCATTATACAATTACTACCATTTAAAAAATAAATTAAGAACCTCTAAAAGTACCTTCCTATATATGATCATAACACATTTCGTGGACTCATTATAATCAAGATTTTTTTCTTAAAAAAAAAAAAAAAAAAAAAATCCCTCAATTACACCTAGATTCACTGACTTACACGTAATTTCTTTGGTTACTGTGGATACCAAGGCTATTTTTCTTAAACTCTTACAAGAGGCAATTTGATCATAGAGTGACAGTGATTTCTCCTTCACTACCTTCGTTCAACATGTATTAAGAACTCTTAATATGGGGGGGGGGGTTGAATTCTCTAAAAATTCAACTTATCTAGTGTAGAATTATGCATGAGCTGTTAAGAATTTGATATAAACCTGAGGGGAGGGGAGTTTGAGGAGAAACTGGTCTTACTGGAGATAGCAACCCTGTCCAGAAACAGGTGAAACTCATCCTGGCAGCATCCGATAGAAGCTATAATATCAGCTTTAGTAGACGGAGGAATAATACCGTACCTGAAATGGCTTCACAGAAACTCCAGCTTTGTTCTTTTTCTTCACAACCTCGATAAGTTTAGACACTATTTGATCCACTACATAATCTACATGTCTACCACCCTGAAACAGTAAATAAAGTTATTTTTTTTGCGTTAACATTTAGTGGATTAAGTAAACCAAGCTAAAAACATTCACTGAATGATGCATGCACACCCCCCAAAATACGGTTTACATAAAAGGTTGGACCTGGTGGTCATTTAAAGCAAACATACATTTTTAATATTACTAAAGGACTTTGTACATAAATACTGTAATAACTACTCAAAAAGTCTACAGATTATTACAGTGGACAGTAAAGTTTTTTTAAATAAAGCATAAATCACAAAATAAACTTGCCGCGGCATGATTTTGACCCCTTACCAATTAATAGACAATGTATGAATAAACCTGGCCACAAAATTCCTGAGTGAAAGGCATAATATTAACATGTTATCTAGCACCTTTAAAATGGTAGCTTTTTAAAGTGCTTTACAGAACAAACAAAAAAGTGGTACACAAGAAAAAAAAAAAAAAAAAATAATATATATATATATATATATATATATGTTAAGGCTTGCCTAAAGAAGAAAGTTTTCATTTTATTTGAAAGATTAAAAGTATAACTAAGAAGGTAAAACTTTTTTTTTTTTTAGTTGTGTAAAGAGTGGAAAGGAATTCGATCCCCTGTCCTGTCTGTGCCCCCATTAAGGAGATTCCCCCTCTACATTTGTCCTGTTTACCATTATCATTGAAAGTAAAAGAAAAGCCCATCTTTTGGGTTGTCCCCAGAAAAGTAGTAGAGGGGACATCTTCCAACGGGAACACTAATTCTGGTGACCTGGGGGTCCCCAATGGATTCACTTAATTTGCAGGGATTTCCTCTCACTTCCTGTTTTGGCTATGGGACAGGAAGTGAAGGGAAATCTACACAATGGGACACAGATGTTAAAAAAAATATAAAAATATGACAGGGGTTATAACCTGCCCTTACTCTACCCAAAATGGAAAAAAAAGTTTTGCCTATAGTTCTACTTTAAAGGTGGAGAATCTGATGTTTTTGGGAAGAGAATTACAGAGTTTTGGGGAAGAACAGGAGTAGGCACTGTCCTTCATAGAATGTAGTTAACCTGGATGTCTGACTCCTTTATCAACACTAGCAGGGCAGTCACCGATATGTCCCACGGTACAATGTATTCACATTATAATGTAACAAAATTAGATGGAGACTGGTAGGGGAAAAAAAGGGACACAAAAACCCCCACCGCTTGCAGTTTTATGACAATAAATTAAGTAGTAATGCCACTAGCCATTTTCAATATGTCAGCAAATGAATCTACCTTACCATTTTAAAAATGAGAATGGAAAACAAGGGTAGATAAAAATAGAAATCAAAGTCATGAAATGCAGCTGTTTGTACAGCAGCAGTATTATGCAATATATCCTTGGTGGCATAAACACAGCATTTAATTAACAGGGAGAATTAGGTTAGACTAAACATCCCATTTTGAAGATTTTCACGAAGGAGGAATATTAAAACTTCTAAATACAAGATACGCTTATGTGGCTGCCCGCCTTTCTCTGCTGTCAAAATACTTCAATATAGAAATGAAAAACACTTCAACATTTTGGAAGAAAATCATAATTACTTCTTATTTTAATCCCAGGCTACCAGCAGGCTCCCCTAGTAACATCAGTTGGTCCTCCTGCAGAGTCCTAGGGAAGTTAAGAATCCCAAATGCTGTGAGAACATACTCTTGCACAGCGCAGTAGCATCCTCATTAGAATTGGGATCCAGAGTTCTCAGATCTTTGTGAGGATCAGGGTCTTCAGAGGAAGCGCCCAGAACCAAGGAGTTTTTTTTTATTCTTGTAATGCAAGGTTTTTTGAACAGCGGGTGGGGGCAGCCATATATGAAGACTTTGCATTTTAGTGAAAAGCCCGCTTTAAAGTTGCAACAGACTAGGATGGATGTAAGAGCTGGCCAGAACAGCTGAAGGGAATCCTTACACTGCAAAGTACAACCATAAACATTCTTTGGCTCTGAGAAAACTGCAGCAGCAAGACTACAATTTATCACCTGAAATAAACTGTACTTAATTACTTGCCGACCAGCTGCCGCAGTTATAGTGCGGCAGGTTAGCCGTACTGCGCAAATTGCAGTACCAGTACGGCGGCCCCTTTAATAGGTATAGCAGATCCACAGAGCCGATGCGCGTGGCCAGCGGGCGCGCCGTCCGCCTGCGAATGCTCCATAGAGAGCTGGAACGGGGATCTGTCAATGTAAACAAACAGACCCCCGTTCTGATAGGGAAGTGGAGAGAGCTCGATTGTTCCTAGTGATCAGGAACAGTGATCTCTCTACTCCCAGTCAGTACACTCACCCCCCTCGGTTAGAAACGCCTGCCTAGGGAACACTTAACCCTTTGATCGCCCCTAGCGTTAACCCCTTCCCTGCCAGTGTCATTTATACAGTAATCAGTGGCTAATTATATCACTGATCACTGTATAAATCTCAATGGGTCCAAAAAAAAAGTGTCAAAAGTGTCCAATCTGTACGCCGCAGTCCTGCTAAAAATCGCTGATCACTGTCATTACTAGTAAAAAAAATAAAAATGCCATAAATTTATCACCGATCTACTAGAATACATATTGGAATAAACTGATGAAGAAATTTGTTTTGTTTTTTTACATTCCAGCAAAACGTAAAAAATATATATATTTTTTTCAAAATTGTCACTTTGTTTATAGCACAAAAATAAAAACCGCAGAGGTGATCAAATACCACCAAAAAAAGCTCTATTTGTGGGGGGGGGGGGGGGGGAAGGCAGCCAATTTTGTTTGGGTACAGCGTCGCACGACCACGCAAGTGTCAGTTAAAGTGCCGCATCGCAAAAAATGGCCTGGTCATTAAGGGGGTAAATCCTTCCAGAGCTGAAGTGGTTAAAGCCAAATTACCAAATTAGAGTGAATGCACACAAGAATGTACCTACCTTTGTGGTAGCGATACTATTTACAAAACTGATTTGTTGGAAGCCTTTCTCACTCAGTGTGAGACACACATCCCATCGTTCATTTACAACTTCATGAATTACTTTTAGTGCAACACCAGTTTCATCTAGTTTCTCTTTTACGTATAGATCTACGTAACTG
Source organism: Glandirana rugosa (assembly GCA_018402905.1). NCBI lineage: Eukaryota > Metazoa > Chordata > Amphibia > Anura > Ranidae > Glandirana > Glandirana rugosa. Next base: position 1,196,640 of record BLSH010129094.1, on the reverse strand, counting down.
CGGAATCCATTCACCTACAAAAACATCAGAAGGGTTAATGAGTATCAGTATAAATTTGAATACATAAAACAAACTAGGATAAATTAAAGATACTTACAGGAAGTTTTTTTCCATTGAGCATGACTTTCACACCTTTACAAGCACCTGCTACATCGTAGGCTCGCCTTGTTAACAGGGCCAGAGTATCCTTATCCAAAGTCTCCATTTTAAATTTGGACAAATCAGGCTGGAAAGTAATGCATGTGTAGTCATCACCATCAAAATATTTAATCTTCGGGTCTGTCGTTTTTAGCATATTATTCATCCAGGTCTGGATAGAAGGCAGAAAAGTTTGGATATTAAAATATGATGTGCTAGTGTGTAAATGCCTACCCAAGTACTGTAAAAGACATTTAAATACGAAGGTTGATGGGAAACAAAAAAAGGATACAAAAGATCACAAGAATTCTAACTGACCCAAGGCAGAAACCAGTTGCCCTCTTTCAGACAGAGAGCAAAATGTAGACATGTCACATCCTGATGGCCCATAACCTTATGTCAAGTGGAGCGGGTGAAGTGACAAACAGTAAGGAAGCATCCACCACTATATCACCTAGTGGGAATGCATCCATACCCACTGGTCATACCAATAAGCTTTAAGCCAATCATATCTTGTGCGATTCAGCTTGGCACACTACCAGAGACTGTCTTTTATAAACTTTTGTTTGAGCTGCCCCTTAAAATTTAGGAAACCTTTCTAAATCCTTCTTTAAACCACTTACCAACCAGACACGTACCTGGTACGCCATTGGTCTTCAAGTGGTTGTACCGAGAGGATGCCGGTACTGGTTTATAGAGCTGGCGGGTAGCTCTCTTGTAACAGCAATGTAAACGGCTCGACTATCATTACAAGCAGCGGTAGGGGGACTGCTCCACCGCCCCCCCCCACACCGCCTTCTGCAGCTGGCTCAGACTCTCCCACCCCACCAGGAGACCTGAGTTACCAGCTGGGCAGACAGCCAGGCAAAGCCAGGATGGGCTTTAATCTGCTGTTCGGTATAGAAACCCCGGAGCGATGACATGACATAACTTCCGGTTTACCCGGATTTCAACAGCGCCATTACCAAATGATCAAAAACATTGAAAAACACTAATCTTGGTGTTTTGAATGCTTTTAAAGGGGTTGTAAAGGCAGAAGGTTTTCTATCTTAATGTATTCTACGTATTAAGATAAAAAGCCTTCTGTGTGCAACAGCCCCCTTCACACTTACCTGAGGTCCCTCTCTGTCCAGTGATGTCTCAGCCGTCAGATTCTCCTTCCTGATTAGCTGAGAACGCAGTGGCTCCATTGGCTCCCGCTGCTGTCAATAAAAGTCAGCTAGCCAATCAGGGGAGAGAGAGGCGGGAGAGAGAGGCGGGAGAGAGAGGCGGGGTAGGGCCGGGTCGGGGATCCATGTCTGAATGGACACAAGGAGCTGTAACTAATCTCGGGTGCCCCCATAGCAAGCTGCTTGCTGTGGGTGCACTGAACAGGAGGGAGGGGCCAGGATCACAGAAGAGGGACCCGAGAAGAAGAGGTCTGAGCTGCTCTGTGCAAAACCACTGCACAAAGCAGGCATGTATGACATGTTTGTTATTTGTAACAAACAAAAAAAAAAAAAAAACGAGGTTTAGTATCACTTTAAAGCAGTATCAGACCCAAAAACAAACAACAGAGCAGGTAAGTATAACATGTTTGTACGTAGTTTGTTTTTTTTTCCCTATAAAAACAACAGAGGAGGAATTTGGGGTCTTATTGACCCGATCCCTCCATAAAGAGTACCTGTTAACATTCCTTGTGTCAGTAATAAAAGTGATTAAAAAAATGAAAGCAACAGTGTAAAAAAAAAAAAAAAAAAAAAAAGAAGAATTAAAGTGCCCCGCCCCCACCCCCATTATTGCACGCAAAGGCGAATACATGTGTCGGTTCTGCACGCACACAAACAGCGATCATCCCACGTGTGAGGTATCACTGTGAATGTCAGATCATGGGCAGTAATGCTTGCAGTAGAACTCTGTAAATCTAAAGTGGTAACCTGAAAAAGCTTTTAAAGTATTGCCGAAGGATAGTAAAATGTATGTCATTTGTCACCGCTGGATGGGCCATGCGCAGTTTTAAAGCATGACATGTTTGGTATCTATTTACTTGGCATAACATCATCTTTTATATTTTACAAAAATTGGGTTATGTATTGTGTTTTTTGCATTTAAAATTCAAAATGTGTATTTTTTCCAAACAAAAAAAAGTTTGAATAACCACAAAGCATGTCTATTAAGAAACACAGAAATCCATTGTTTTATCAATTTTTTGGGTTGTCATAGTCTTTCACATTATCATGTATACATTTTCCCCCCATTTCAAATTAAACTTCACATGCTTCAGCTCAACCATACCTGTTTAAAGCTGTGTTTGTATTCCTTGCATGCCGTTTCCACTGTAAATTTTGTACTGAATATATTGCAAAGTTTAGCACCGTAGCCATTACGACCACCTAAAAATAAAAATCAGCTTAAGGAATTTGCTAGATGACATTATGCAATATTTTCAAACGGAAAGGCTAAACTGATATCAGAATCATAATTAATATATAAATATATCATGAGTGGTATAAAAATGTAAATTCCTAAAGAAAACAAAAAACTAACCTTATTTAAAGCTAAGCATGTCGTTTGTGTCAAATTTAAAAGGCATGTAACTTTTTGAGCAATGTTATAGCAATTTAAACCCGCAAAACTGGCTTTAGCTGCCTTCACAAGAACAGAATGAAGCAGCAGTTTACTGGTAGAGATTTTACAGCACATCTGCAGAGTACGACAGTGATCACCACCTGCCTCCTTTACATCAGCATTACTAAAATTTACCTATCAGGTTAGTAGTATCTATTTCGATCAGAACATATTACACTTATCCCAAAGTAATTACTCAAACAATTTTTGTCAATTTTTAAAATATTTTGCAGACTGGATCTCCAGATGCTGCAGAATTACAGAAAGTATCAACTAAAGAGCCAAATGTTTCCAACATTAAAAAATTCAGAATTTCAAAATTCCTACATTTTAGAACACAGTCAACCAGTAACCTTTAAATGCCAAGTCCTATAACCAATGTAGCTTGACTATAAGAAAAACTACTTACCTGTAACTTTTTTCTCTTCATCGTCATAGTTACTGGAGGTCAATAGTTGGCCAAAAATCAGAGCTGGGACATAGACCTTTTCCACCTTGTGTTCTACTACTGGGATACCTTTACCATTGTTCCAAATGCTGATGATGTTGGAGTCACTAAAAGAAGAAGATGCTGGAAATAAACTTCTGTCTTATACACAAACCAAAGACTTTAAAAAAAGAGGTGTAGAATTATAAAAAGCAAAACCTTTGCCCTATCTTTGCAATGAAAAATCTGCAATGCTAATCTCAATGCTCAGCATCCTTAAAGTGGATGTAAACCCTCTCATATACACATTGACGTGAACAGCCTCAGATGATACAGAGATGAAACAAATCCTCCTACATAGGTTTTACTTGTGTATCTGCAGTCTTCCCTTCTCTTTACCCTTTCAAAAGTGCAGATTGTGTTAAAAATCTTTCTTCATCTGTCAGGAGCACAGAGAAGAGGGCGGAGAGACTGCAGTTACAGTATGAGAGCTGAAATTTAGCAACATTCATCTCTAAGGCAAATGCATTTTCTGAATAAACTCTGAATATGCAGTGAGTTCCATTTCTCTCTTTCAATGCAAAACTCAAACATATAAGCATGAATGTAGCCTTAACACCCAGCTCCAGCCTAAAGGTGAGTATTGCAGTCCAAGACAATTCATGGGGACCTACTGGGAAAAAAAAAAAAAAAAAAGAGCCCTAGCAGATATGAACTATGCCAAATAGTTTATTTTGTTCAGATTGCTGTGGTATATTATGCACATTACATCAGTTTAGATTTAGTTAATTTTTAACAAAATGTGCACACATTCCATATTACTTAATGGAAATGAAAAATCAGGATGTTTCAGGGTTTATATAATTTGCTTTGAATAGAAAAAAAAAAAAAAAAAAAAAAAAAAACACACTTTAACAACACTGAACAAAACCCATTTACAATGCTTATTCTCCAATTTTTATCGCATAAAGAAAAATCATGAAGGTCAACACAGCATGCCACACCATCAACCACCAGCCCATAAGTAATGGGAAATATATTATTTACTTACGGATCAATAGAAATTTTTATGCAATTCATATTTTTATCTCTTTGCTTATTGTCAGCTGCGTTGACTGCAAAATGAAAAAAAAAAAAAGTTTAGAGCAAAGTAAGAAAATGGTTGCACCATAAATACTGTTCATTAAGGCCTCATAAGCACGGGTGTTTTTTAAAGCTCTTCATGTTATTCGATGGCCCCTTAAAAACACCGACGTTTTTGAACTGTAAATGGCGTGGGCGTTCGTAATCTGAAAGTAGTTCCCACGGCCAGCACACCTCGGGGCTGTAGCGTTTTGACGCAGACTCCGCAAAACGCTCACGAACGTTGTATCAACGTTAACCGGCGTTTTTGAAGCCAACATTTTCAGGTTAAAAAAAATAGCAGAGGAATGTTTTGTGTTTTTTTTAAATACCGCCTATTGACGCGGACGCTCACTCACGCGCATTAACGCTCACTAACACCGATCCAAAACGCTGATTTTTTCCCTGACATCGGGCCCAACGTTTTGCTTATTTTTTTTTCATACGCCTGTGTGTATGAGGCCTAACAGTTGGCTTCATCTATGATAGTACATCAATACTGTGAAAATGTCTATATGTTTTGTAATTTAAAAAAAAAAATGTAAATATTTTATTTTGTTAAAGTATTTTTCAACAAGCAAATTGTCTACTACAGCACATGGAACCTGTTCCACATGCAGGTGCTGTTACATATATGCATGCTTCTAAGTACAGGGAAAAGACTGAAAATACAAAATTTGTGTTACTTCAAATCACAGGCTGTGCCAACACCAGATTCAATTGGTGGCATTAGTGCTAAAGGAGTTTTAGGAAAGAAACTACAGAAAGATAAAATACACAAATGAATGCAGCTCTTCCATACATGATTTTTTTTTTTTATTGCAAAGTAAGCACCCGAATTGAACTAGTAGGAGTCTTTTACAATCCTCTACAGTAGAGCTCAGACTGGAATGATACAGGATAATAAGCTAGTCAGTTATACTACAGTGGATAATGTGCTGAGAAGCAATATGCCAAATGAGAGCAGACTGATTCAATTTTTTTTTTCCTGTCGCAAGCTCATAAATATTTAACTGTAGAAGAGAAAATAGAAGGTCTGTCCTGCTGGATATAGCTGTGCAAATCTTTACGACCTGACAGACAGAAATACGAATCCTCTGGCAGGTAAAAAAGCTTTTGTATATGCATTGCATCCATGTGCCTAGAGTTCTGCTTTAGGAGAATATGAACGTTTTTAGGCATAAGTACAGTTGTATGCACAAGTTTAGGAACCCCTGACAATTTCCATGATTTTAATTTATAAATATTTGGGTGTTTGGATCAGCAATTTCATTTTGATCTATCAAATAACTGAAGGACACAGTAATATTTCAGTAGTGAAATGAGGTTTATTGGATTAACAGAAAATGCGCAATATGCATCAAAACGAAATTAGACAGGTGCATAAAATTTGGGCACCCCAACAAAAAAATCACATCAATATTTAGTAGAGCTTCCTTTAGCAGAAATAACAGCCTCTAGACACTTCCTATAGCCTGTAATGAGTGTCTGGATTCTGGATGAATGTATTTTGGACCATTCCTCCTTACAAAACATCTCCAGTTCAGTTAGGTTTGATGGTTGCCGAGCATGGACAGCCCTCTTCAAATCGCTCCTCAGATGTTAAATGATATTCAGGTCTGGGATGGCCATTGCAGAACATTGTAATTGTTCCTCTGCATAAATGCCCGAGTACATTTTGAGCAGTGTTTTGGGTGGTTGTCTTGTTTAAATATCCAGCCCCGGCGTAACTTCGACTTTGTGACTGATTCCTCAACATTATTCTCAAGAACTTGCCGATATTGAGTGGAATCCATGCAACCCTCAACTTTAACCAGATTCCCAGTACCGGCACTGGCCACACAGCCCCACAGCATGATGGAACCTCCACCTAATTTTACTGTGGGTAGCAAATGTTTTTCTTGGAACGCTGTTTTCTTTTGCCGCCATGCATAACGATAATATACAAATGTGCATTTGTATACCTAAAGCGACTCAGTTTGTGGCGTGTCTGCAGAAAAGGCTTCTTTCGCATCACTCTCCTATACAGCTTCTCCCTGTGCAAAGTGCGCTGAATTGTTGAACAATGCACAGTGACACCATCTGCAGCAAGTTGATGTTGTTGGTCTTTGGAGGTGGTCTGTGGGCTGTTTTTGACCGTTCTCACCATCCTTCGCCTTTGCCTCTCCAATATTTTATGTGGCCTGCCACTTCTGGCCTTAACAAGAACTGTGCCTGTGGTCTTCCATTTCCTCACTATGTTCCTTATAGTGGACACTGACAGCTTATATCTCTGCGATAACTTTTTGTAGCCTTCCCCTAAACCATAATGTAGAACAACCTTTGTTTTCAGGCCATTTGAGAGTTATTTTGAGGTCCCCATGTTGCCACTCTTCAGAGGAGAATCAAAGAGAACAACAACTTGCAATTGGCCACCTAAAATACCTTTTCTCATGATTGGATGCACCTCCCTATGAAGTTCAAGGCTTAATAAGCTCACCAAACCAATGTGTCCCAATTAATCAATGCCAAGTAGTTACAGGTATTCAAATAAACAAAATGACAAGGGTGCCCCAAAGTTCGAGGCTTAATAAGCTCACCATACCAATGTGTTCCAATGAATCAATGCTAAGTAGTTACAGGTATTCAAATAAACAACATGACAAGGGTGCCCAAATTTATGCACCTGTCTAATTTTGTTTTGATGCATATTGCACATTTTCTGTTAATCCAATAAACCTCATTTCACTACTGAAATATTACTGTATCCTTCAGGTATTTGATTGGATCAGCAATTTCATTTTGATCTAACACCCAAATATTTATAAATGACAATCGTGGAAATTGTCAGGGGTTCCTAAACTGTTGCATACAACTGTATACCTATAAGAATTTTTCTGTCTTTATATCTTACATTTATCATAGATGATACATATAAATTCAACATCTACTCAATTCTAGGTTAACTTTGTTAAATCCAGGACAAATTGTAATCTTATGATCCCGTTTTTGTTATTCTTTGCGAAAGGTGGAGGTTTTGTTTCTTCATCCTTTTGTTAATTACCTATATTTTTTCATACTGACTATATATTACTTATTCTGCTGAAAAAAATCTTGCACTCCAAGTCACCACATAATACAACCAAGAACACAATGTAGAATTGACAAATGGCATTAGTACTACAGAACATGCAAATTAATATATCTTTTAGGCCTCATACACACGGGCGTTTTTTGACGCCACGTTAAGGGGTGTTTTTTGCAGCTCTCCATGTTATTCAATGGCCCTCTAAAAACGCTGGCGTTTGTGAGCAGTAGAGGGTGTCGGGGTTAGTGAGCTGTTTCTAGGACGCAGGACCAGTGCGTTCTGAGGCTGTAGCGTTTTGGCGTTTGACGCCAATCGGCAAAACGCTCACCAACGCCCGCTAATGCCGTACCGGCGTTAACAGGTTGCAAAATAGCAGAGGACTGATTTTTTTTAAAAAAAAACGCCTATTGACGCCGACGCTCACTAACGCCTATGCAAAACGCCGGTAAAAACGCAGATATTTTCCAAAACTTCGAACCCGACATTTTGCCTATTTTTTCACAGACGCCCGTGTGTATGAGGCCTTACTCTTTTTTCTTGGCCAAAAGGCAAAATTGCTAAGTTGCTGCCAATGTTTAACACTTAATACAAGTGTAAAAAAATAATCTCCTTTATTAGTCTGGATAATAAAACGCATTAAAAAAAAAAAAAAAAACGCCCTCAAACATCCTTTGAAGTAAAATTTATATCTATGGTATAAACCTCATAGATATATATAAAACTCACCAAGAATCTCATCAAATATTTTATACAATCCTGGTACATAAGTAATATCGCGGCAATTCATTCCAACGTCCTCATCATAAACCCACATTGGCTAGAATAAAAGACAACACACATTGTCCAGATTAAATGACAACACACAACATCATTTATCTGTCAAATAAGGACAGGCATAAAAACAATCCATAGCACTTTGAAACATACTAAAGTGGCAAGCAAATCAAATTTCCGTACTTACTGACCACTATAAGTAGAAGAATTAAAGACTTCAGCATAGCACAACACCACTTCTGTGCCACTACAGAGTAAATTAATAGAGTATCTGTTTCATCTAGAATGAATAACACATTTTTGTTCTTGCGCACTACCACTTTTCAGGTCCTCACGTGCATTACCTGCTAGCTGGTGGTCGGCTGAAAGCGGTTCAAAGTAACAGAGTTAGGACAGCAACACATTATTGGTAAAAACTGTGCCTAGAGTGGAGCACCCTACTGAGAATACAATAGAAGACTTCCATTTAGATACAGATTTAAACTGCTAACCTCTTATATATAAAAAGGTTAAAGGGCCCCACAGTGGCAATCCATCAACACACCAAAAAACTGCAAATTATTTTTAAAAATGAAACTTGTTGTAAAGGCAGGTTTTTTATCGTTATGCATTAAGATAAAAAAAAACCTTCTGTACGCAGCAGCCATCTAAATCCAGCAATGTTGCAGGAGAGACTCGGCTGTCCGAGACTTCCCTCCTCATTGACTGAGACAGCAGTGCAGCCCTGCTGTCTAAGTCAGTGAGCCATTGAGGAGAGAAAGGGGGTGGGCTGCGGCTACAGGTCTGAATGGATGCAGGGAGCTGCAGCTTGGCTCAGGTGCCCCCATAGCAAGCTGCTTGCTATGGTGGCACTCAGCAGGAGGGGGGGGGGGGGGGCAGGAGCACCGAAGAGGGACCAGAGAAAAGGAGGATCTGGGCTGCTCTGTGCAAAACCACTGCACAAAGCAGGTATGCATGACATGTTTGTTATTTTTAACGAAATAATATAACAAAAAAAAAAAAAACTTTAGTATCACTTTAAAGCAGTATCAAACCCAAAAACAAACCTTTTTTATATATTGCAGCTTATATGTGATGGCTGCAATCATTTTCTTTTTTTAGGCTTTCATAGGCTCTTATTTTCATGTGGTGATCTTGCCAGCAAGTCTGCTTTTTGTTTTTTAACAGAACAAACTGTCCCGTAGATGTAAGAGTTAAGAGGGTTGAGACAAACCATTTAAAACGCCATTGTTGGTCTTGTTGTGTATCCCTAACTTCATGATCTCCATCTCCAGAGAGATATGCTTACAAGACAGAGATCATGAAATTAGGGATACACAACGAGATCAACAATAGAGTTTATTTCTGGCGTCCATTCACAACATAGGGAAGTCAAATCCATTTGCCACAAGCAATGGCTTATTTTGTGTATGGACAAAGTTCTTGGAACAGTGCCACCTAAAGATCTGAAATTATTTATAGAAAAGCCCCAAATTGTGGGGGCGGTATTGTTAGAAAGGCATTAGGCCCTCCCAGTAGAATGACCTTTCTGGATCTAGGCTTTTCTTCATATGGTAAATGTAAAGGGTGCAGTTACTGTGTGTGGAGTAAATTGAAGGCATCAGAGCACTTTTTATTCCTAGACCATTAATAAGGCATACATAATTTCTGATTTAATTTTGTGCACCGCTAAACATTACAGGTACTTATAGCGCCGTTTATATTTTACAGTGCCCTTGTGGCTTTCAATATGTAGGGAGCACAAAGCGACCTTTGTAAAAACACATAGCCGAGCATGTGCAAAAAAATCATAAATGGGTATAGGCAGCATAGTATCTCCTTGAACTTTACAACAGGGACTCCACAGGTTTGCAGTTTATGGAGGTAGACAGTTTATCCCTCCTAGAAAGGTACCAACTGGATTAGGAACCTCTCCAAGAGGGAAACTAAATGGATATATATGTTAATATTCTTAAGCCCAAAACAGACTTAATAGAGGTTTTTATAAATTGTTTTATTAGTGATTATAAATATCTACTGTCTGTTTTGGTGGTTAATTATATAGTATATTACGTTTTTTGGTTCCTTTTGGCTTTCTAGAACATTGATTTTGTGTCTTTTTTTCCCATTTCACCCTTATTTGGTGATACAATAGGTTATAAAGTGATTGCTACATATGTATGTAATTAGCGGTAATGAATGGGTTAAATTTTTATGATTAACCATTTTGAAGGGTTTATGGAGAATGTGTTTTATCAAAGTTTGTATTAGGTTTGGTAGCTGGGTTCCCAATCTTTTATCTTTGGCTTCCCTCTTGCTTATGTACGGGTGGGCAGCAACATTATTCATATGCCATTTTCACAGAGGGCTTTGGTGATGGAAGGGTTACCTGGCAAGAGAGGCAGGCATAAATATTGGGCTGCCATGCTGTCCAGCCATTTCCAGGAAAAAGGTTGAAGAACGAAATGCGCTGAGGCGCAACTGTACCGAATGTGAAATAAGAGGCTTACCGGAAATGACGTATCGGTTTGTGGGTCACCGATAGTTTGGGTGGAAGCTCCCATTCTGTGTGAGTAGTTTTATTCTTTAATAAAGAGTGAATGTTTTTATGGTATCACACTATTGGAGCTTTTTGGTTTTTTTTTTTCTATATCCCATCTGGGGAGCCCTGTATATGGAGGAGATTTGGAGTACAAGAACCATGAGGCATTCAGCAATCTGCAGCTTTGATACCCAGAGCGCAGTGTGCCGATCTGTAACGAGACATATTTGTTTGGCGAGTTTGTCTGTGAGGAGAAGTGGAACATTGAAGCACAGGGTGTCACGTGTAAGATATGATTTAAAAGCTAGTTTAGCGCTGAATCAGCAAGGGGAAAACTAGTAATCTCAAATATAAACACAACAAACAGGAGAAAAAATAAAATTCAAAACACATTCAAAAGTCCATATTGAAACAAGTAGGCCCCGGGAAGAAGTCTAATCAAACGAAACCGGTAGGGCGACGGCTGCATTCCCGTACCGCTACATCAATCAACCTGTCCACTGTGGGAGATGTGATTTATACATGCAGTGTTCCTATTGATACTATGCAAGTGCAACCTTTAATAAATTTGTCGCTTTTTATACGGATTTACCATATGTCCATCCCTTTCTTTACCTGATTTGGTGCACCTTCTTTGATGAGGGGAGCATATGGTGTATGAGATTTGGACAGAACATTGGGATGCTTTCCAGCACTTTGGATTAAAGACATAGAGGAGTCTTACTCACACGCTGATTTTGACCACCCATAACAGGTGTGTCAACTCTAGAGGGTAAGCGTACATCTTATCTGGTGGCGGTGGTTGCATTACACTTGGTTTACTGCATGCCCACGGAGTTAGCCATATGAAGACTTCAGACAGCATCACTTTCACTTGTTTCAATATGGACTTTTGAATGTGTTTTGAATTTTATTTTTTCACCCATTTATTGCGTTTATATTTGAGATTACTAATTTTCACCTTGCTGATTCAGTGCAACACTAGTTTTAAATCATGTTTTTTAGTGTGTATATCTCACATAGAGTGTTGCTTTAACCACTACAGATCCGCGCTATTGCCGAAGTACGGCTCCAGCGTGGATCTGAATTTCCGGGACGACGCCCATGGTCGTTGTAACCTTTGCACGCTCCCGACGTGCACTCACAGGCGGCGCGCGGCCGCCGCACACTGCGTGGGAGCGTGCCCGCAGGTCCGGCGAACTCGATGTCCGCTCATGACCCGTGATCGCCTGTCAGAGCTTCATAACGGGGAACCGCCGATGTAAACACGGCGGTTCTTCGTTCTGTGAAGGGGGACATAGCAGATCTACTGATCAGCGAGATCTGTTATGTACCGGCCAGCCCAGCCCCCATACAGTTAGAACACAATGAGAGAACACTGTTAACCCCTTCACTGCCCCCTTAGTGTTAATCCCTTCACTGCCAATGACATTTATACAGTAATCAGTGGATATTTACATTTCTGATCGCTGTATAAATGTCATTAGTCCCATAAAAGTGTCAAAAATGTCCAACATGTCAGCCCCAATAGTCAGTCCCGATAAAAATCGCAGATCGCCGCCATTACTAGTGAAAAAAATAATAAAAAACACCATAAATCAAATCATCGTTTGTGGACGTGATAACTTTTGCGCAAACCAATCAATATAGGCCGATTGCGATTATTTTTTACCAAAAATATGTAGAATATATATCGGCCAAACCCGATGAATAATTTTTTTTTTTTTTTTTTGGACTTGTATTATAGCAAAAAGTAAAAAATATTGTTTTTTCAAAAATGTCACTCTGTTTATAGCACAAAAATTAAAAACCGCAGAGGTGATCAAATACCACCAAAAGAAAGCTCTATTTGTGGGGAAAAAAAACTATAAAAATTTTGTTTGGGTACAACGTCGCATGACCGCGCAAAATGCGACAGCGCTGAAAGCCGGTCTGGGCAGGAGGTGGGTTTAACTGCCCAGTAAGCAAGTGGTTAAGGGAGATTTTTTTCCACTAGCGCAGTGTATTTCCTGTTTATTGTGTAAGAAGATATGCCTGTTTTACATCACTTCATTGGATTTGAAAGGACTCTTATGTTGAATTTTGAGTCTCTCATTTACGCATGCACGTGGTGAACTTATTACGGTTGATGGATGTATATATTTACATGTATAAGCTTTATGTTCAAAGCGCTACATATTTTTTGTTTTTTATGTTAGCTTATATGTTTTGTTTTAGGTTTAGGACTGCTTTAAAACACATTTCATACTTTTTATATTATACAAAAATTGTGTGAACCAAACAGCATAAAAATTATATAAGATGTTTAAAATGGGATGGACACTTCTAGATTTTCCACATTTCAATACATTAAACTCAGATATATATACCTGAGTGACAGGCTCCACAGATCCAATGTATGTATCGGGTCGGAGGAGGATATGCTCAAGCTGAGTCTTCTTCTGGTAGACTCTCTCCACAGACATTTTCTTAGAAGAATCATTTTTGTTGTTACTGACGTTTTCACTTTCTTCTTTTTTCGATACATTGTTCTGATTATCAAACAATGTCTGAAAGCCAAAAATGGGACACAATGAGAAGCATTCTCACAAAGTAGTTACTTTTTTTTTTTTTTTTTACTTCAAAGAGCAGTTTTACAAAGACAAGCAGTTACACAGACAGACAGATAAAAGTGAAGTTAAACGTGTATTCCTTAAAAGAGGAAGTAAACCCCTGCAAAGTAGAAGCATAATGGGCTACTATTGTATCAAAAATAAAAACAGAGAAGTAAGGGCAGTGCACAAATGACCCAAATGCTAATGGGTCAGATAACAGAACTACTGACTCACCACGTATGGGGTGGGGTTCCAGTTTGGACACAGGGATGCACATCAAAAACAACAACTGGGGGGTGAACCCCAGAGGTAAGTAGTCCTTTACCTCCAGAAAAATGGAGAGGGAGCCTACTGCAGTAGTTACTGAAAAAACACTTTATTAAGCAAATTTAATTGAAATAATTCATGGTCACAAAAATGGAGGGAAAATAACATCAAAAGGGGTAGGTACAGCTCATGCATAAAATTGACAACGTTGTCATAAATAAAAGTGGACCACTCATGAGCTCTGCCAGACTCTCATATTCAGACGTGCCAATATCTTATTAATTGGTGACTTCTTACAATACATGCAATACAGGTAGGTGCATGTGATATAGGGCTGGTGACCAAGGGGAAACCTGGGAACACTCAGCAGTAAGTGATGCTTAGGTACTTCCAGGGTCCCTATATGTCCTCTCAAGCCGGTCAGTAATGGTAATGACCAGGAGTGTCACCGCCTATGGTATTGCAACTATGTGTGAGTGGGACCGAGGGAGACCTGGGGAATCCAGTTATCAGATGTGATCTGTGTGGTGTCTCACCACTAACTAGGAACTTCCAGGCACCCTATATGCCCTCATAACAGGTAAATAAGTACCTAGAGGTATGAAAATGGATGCATGTAGGACTGAAGTGGTTCTGGGGAAACTGGGTGGTCAGCACTCTAATCAAGTATGGTGATCCACCTGGTACTTCCAGACCAATTAATTGTCATTTTCATAATTGATTAATCGGCCAGCCGATTAGTTGGCCTGCATTATTTGTTTACATATCAGGAAATACAGCAAACATACAGCTCAGTACACCATCCATACATGTCAGAAGACAGTGCAGCACACATACAGCTCAGTACACTGTCCATAAATGTCAGTAAATGCCTAAGAACTTGTGAATATGTGAGGAGAAATGCCTCATGGGACATGTAGTCCTGGGCAGGAAGTGAGTGGTTCCAAAAGGTAGAAGTTTTTTTTTACCTTGCTATAGGGGCTTTCTATACTAAACTTTGCAGCTTGATATTGGGGCACTCTGAAGGCAGGAGGAGCCAGAAGCGTTGATGGGGGACCCTAGAAGAGGAGAATCAGGGCTGCTCTGTGCAAAACCATTATACAGAGCAGGTAAGTTATAGCATGGTTGTCATTTAAAAAAAAAAAAAAAAATACTTTAAAGACTGTGTACAGGGAAGATCAGCATCTGAACACAGAAAAGGTGGAGGCTAATAGACTGGAGGTAATAGAAGGCATTACAATTACATTTAAAGTAAACATTTACCAGTATTGCGCATTTATACCTAAAATGATCATATCCATAAAAAAAAAAAAAAAATAAAGTCTCAGCTTTTAGCACTACTTTAATATCTCCTTCCACCCTTCATATCTGACTCCTAGGTAAAATACCCATATATCATACTTGGTGTATTTATTTTTATATATGCTTCTGTCTGTTATGCTCTGAGATTTTGTTCCCTAACCACATAGTTGGTTATTTATATTTACCACTGCATAGAGTGCATAGAGATATTTAAGAATAAATTGCCTTTTTTTTTTTTTTTTTTTTTAAAACATTAGCTAATTTATACACCATATTTTTTTTGTAAGGTTATCCGATTAATCGAAACAATAATCGACCAACTAATTGATTATGAAAATAAACGTTAGTTGCAGCCCTAGGTTGTAGAGAAAAAAAAAAAAAGTAAAATTTACATTGGGCCTAACTGCCAAGTTTAGAAGCGCTGTTCGACAAAGACAGTACAATAGATGGAAAAGGGACCTGGTCAAATGTGCAGCTTCCAAATGTCCACTGTACATCTATATCATTCACACTGTTTGAACGATAAGGTTGCCAGAGTTGTGTGTTTGTGTTTTCATGTACTACCATTGACTCAACATTCCCTAAAATGCAGATGAAAGCGGTGTCCCGCTAAAAATTTAACTTTTTAGCTAAAAATACCCCTTAAATTCTCATGCTTAGTGTATTCTATTAAAGGTATGCTGTAAACTAAGGCACATTTTGTATTTGCGCAGCTTGGTTTTTTTACTTTGTGAAGTCTCATCAGACCGCGGCCATCTCCTGTGTGCATCTGAAGCCGCACTGTTTTTCTTCCTGTATTCCCAGCATGCACCTGCCGATCTCACGCATGCGCAGTGCGGCCCGAGCGAGTAATGCAGTGGGTCGGGTTTCCATAGCAGCGGTGGCGTCGGAGGAAGTTGCCACCCCTTTGCTATAGAAAACTCTCCCTCCAGGAACCAGGAAGTGACCCGGCGATGCCAATTGCTTCCTGGGATTGATGTCACACTTCTCCCAGGAGCCAAAGCAAAGCCAAAATGACGCGCTGGGCCACAGCCACAAAGGAGGAAGTGAAAAATGATAAATGCTGCAATAAAGGAAGTGATCCAAAAAAAAAAAAAAAAAAAAGGCAAACTTGTTTTAAGGGTACACATTAGTGCTAGATGGTGAGGAGTGTAAAATATGGGTGGAACTCTGCTTTAACATCCAAAAACAGACATTGCACAGATGCAGACCAGCACCATGTAGCCTACATGCACACAAGTATAAAAAAAAAAAAAATACGCCCATAAAACACCAAATCTTTCTGCTGGTAGCTGGCAGTGTGAAAATTTTTTTTTTTTTTGGGGGGGGGGGTGCAATTATGCACATTTACTGCCATGAGGCAATTAGAAGCGTATGTACATAAAGTCATACTATTGGTTAAAATGTTGGTTTATTCTAGATGCTATATGGCATGCATTTCTGTGCTTAGAACATAAATTATGCCAGGAAGCTCCTCTTCGAATGCAGGTTTGGGGCATTTATTCTTTTTAAGCCTCTGAACATTGCTCTAAAATACTAAATCTAAATGCCTCAATGTACAAGGCTGAAATAAAGCGGCATTCATATTCAGCACAATTTTTATAAAATTAGTAAAGCCTTAAAACGTGGCATTTTTTCTGTCCGTGTGCACAAAGCTTTTAAGCACAACTTTGGCATGCCAATAATTAAAGAAAAAATAAAAAAAGGATATATTCTAGGTACCGAACAAAACAAAGTTCTAAAGGAATAGTAAGCGCAAAGAATGTTTATATGGGGAGGTCTGCATATTCCACTTGCCCTGTAAATGCACCTTGATTTAACACACATCCAGTCATCTGAATAATCTAGCCTGCTCAGATACTGTATAGAGAATTAAAGTGGTTGTCAACTCGTGACACGCAACCTTAACTTAACCTACAGGAAAGCCTATAATAAGGCTTACCTGTAGGTGCCCTGCATATCTCCCCAACCTGCAGGGTTTAGGAGATATGCAGTGTACTAGATGTGCCGACGTCATTTCGGCACATAAGCAGTGAAGAAACGGCCTCCGTGGCGTTTCTCCACTGAGATCATGCCGTGACTGGCAGCTCTCGCGCGCATGTGACGTCACACGACGCCAGCCACAGAGCCGGAGTCGTGGCCCCGGAAGGAAGAGGGGCTTTAGATGGACGCTGCTTGCACAGGGGACAGCGCTGGACGTCGCAGGCTTAGTTTGCAGGTAAGTGACACATAATGGGCTACTATGTGATGCATAGCCCATTATGCTTCTACTTCACAGGGGAATATGGAGGAAGTAAACCCCATTAGGGTTTACTTCCTCTTTAATATTCACTGCAGACTGCCATCCATCCCAAAATACTTTGCTATTCTACACAGTCATAATCACTCTAGGTACCTCAGCCAGTGAGTTTTAAAAAGCACACCAAATGGAAAACCATTGCTCACTCGTGTGTTTAAACATACATAGAGTTGTCTGTGCTCTCATTTTTACAAGACACAACAATGAAAGTGAATCTTTGGGCATGGATTCAGGGAGCTGATGGAGACAGAATTTATCAAGTATCCCGTGTAAATATAGCCCTGACTCCTAGCTGAACTCCGAACACAAAAACTTTAGTTTAAATATATTCCTCAATAGCAATAAAAGATATGAATCCACTTCAGATTCATGTAAGAATATACATACACACTGGATTACAGGCAGTCCCCTAGTTACAAACATCCGACTTACAAACAACTCTTACTTACAGAGGGAGACAACAGGAAGTGACAGGAAATCTCCCCCTAGGAAGGGAAATTCACTCCTGTAAGAGTTATTATGGGAAAAAGGTTTCTCCACTGATAATTTATCACCAAGAATTGTTTCCACAACAACCCGAAATTTTCAAAATCCAATTATTGGGACAGGAAGTGAGGTGAAATCTTCTGAACAGAAACCATAGACAGCAAAACAAACATTACAGGGGTGTTACCCCTTCCCTATGCTATCCAAAAAGCTTAAAAATTAGTTGAGTCTGGTCTTTTTTGGCTGAAGCTACACTTAAAAAAATTTACCTGTTCTGACTTACAAACAAATTCGGCTTAAGAACAAACCCACAGACTACTTTGTAACCCGGGAACTGTCTGTATCCCAGTACGGCTTCAAGGGGGAATTGTGACGCTTTTTTTGATTTTGAACAGGAGGAAAAAACAGAGCTGACAGTAGATAGGCGATTGTTAAAGGAAGCAGACCTCCTGGCAAATCTCCCTGTGTATTTGGGACCAGGGTATGCCCTTGAAATTGCTCAAGTATATCCCGCACCATTAGAAAACAGAGTTATTACCTGATAACTCACTTTTCAGGAATCTTCCAGGACGGCTTACAGAGAGAGGCTCCTCCCACCTATCACAGGAAACACATGATCCACATTATAAAAAGAGCTCATCACCAGCAGTACCTCAGTATTAAACAAATAACCGAAGGCTCAGATATGCATACAGTATTACTTTATTGGTAAACCATCATCTTTTAGTTACTGTTATACCCCCATAACCATACGTCAGACACGATGATCATTTAAGGGGGGGTTGTCGCCGTCCTGGAAGATTCCTGAAAAGTGAGTTATCAGGTAATAACTCTGTTTTTCCAAGTCATCTTCCAGGACGGCTTACAGAGAGGACAACATAGAAACTACCTTATTAGGGCGGGATCACTGCTTGGAGCACTTTTCTCCCGAAGGCCTGGTCTTGGCTCGAGAGTAAGTCCAACCTGTAGTGCTTCACAAAGGTTTGGAAGCTAGTCCAGGTAGCGGCTTTACAGATCTGGAGTGGTGATGCTCCGGCCCTTTCTGCCCATGAAGTAGCAACTGCTCTGGTAGAATGGGGTCTGATTGTTGTAGGCGGAATCAGAGAGGATGCTTGGTACGACTCGCAGATCGCGGCCTTTAGCCATCTACTGATGGTATTTTTTGATGCCTTTTTACCCCTGTGGGGTCCAGAGAAGAGGACAAATAATCCCGGGGTAGATCTCCATTCCTTAGGGACCTAGGACGGAAAGAAGGTTTTCACCGTTCATTAAAAGTATCTAGTCTCCTCTAGTATTAGGGTAGAAAGACACGATTAAGTTCGTTGTGATTTCTTCTTCTTAAATTATCGCACCTACAGTCTTCTACATACTAGCGTATGTATCTTGCTTGATTCCTTACCTCTAGATGGGGCCCTAATAAACAGGAGAAGAGACCTGGGGTGTCCCCATTTTTCCGTAGTTTTTTATGGTAGTCATCTACCGATTTCCGGCGCTAGACGCTCAGCATGGTTCGTAGGAGAGACTAAGGCGGATGTTGTTAGTCT
>BLSH010129094.1:1145350-1173529 GCA_018402905.1 Glandirana rugosa | reverse complement strand
AAGCTGAGCTGCTTACCTGAGCTAGCAAATCCTGGAGCACCACCTGGGACAGACATCAAACGTGAGTCTTTCCTCCCTGACACCAGCACATCCACCACTGGGGATCCGCTGCCACAAGATAGGGAGAGGGGGTCCCTTGTTATCGCACCCTGGCTTCTGACTTAGCCTAGGGTGCCCCGAGCTGTATTGTCTCCCCAGGTTCACTGCCCCTGTTACTGGGATCCAGCAGCCGGGAGGCCCCTGCAACTAGCACGAAGGCCTAAAATAAAAAAATTCCTTCCTGTCTGGCCGGAGGAAACACAAATACTGAGGTACTGCTGGTGATGAGCTCTTTTTATAATGTGGATCATGTGTTTCCTGTGATAGGTGGGAGGAGCCTCTCTCTGTAAGCCGTCCTGGAAGATGACTTGGAAAAATTAGCTGATGGCTGTCAAATCAATAAGCATAGTCAAGGTGGTAAGTGGATGGATAACGAAAGAACATCTGCTTGCCGATGAGGGCATCTCTGGTCTCTCCTACAAACCCATTTGTAAGATTCACTGCACTGATTGGCTAACAGTGCTGCCTCTTTTGTTTCCAGTCTGAATGTTGATGTCCATGGTATTACAAGAGTATCAAGAGTACTGTACAAGGTATCACATGTGAATGTACACCAGACTCAACTACATGCCATTCTAATGAATCGGATACAATTTGTACACATATACATTAATATTGTAACCACTGTGCTACAGTTATAATAATGCAGGTTAGAGCATAAGAGATTGGAGAATACAATGTAAACTGATTAAAAACAGCAAGCTCCTGGCAGTGCACAAAATACTGAAATTAAAAAAAAAAAAAAAAGAAGATTGCAAAGGAGGGAAGCAGGATTTACATTGAAATCATTTAAGGCTGCACTGCCTTTTGATTATGGTATATACACAATAAGGCCTAATGCACACTGGATGTTATAAAAAAAGCCAGTAGCGCAAATTATTAATTTTTACTTGTAAGCAACAAAATGTCAAAAAAGGTTTAGTCTTTAACCGGTTTCGGACCGGCTTGCGTAAATTTACTGCTGCAGAGTGACACGTTCCTGCAAATCGCCATCTATAAATGGTGGCTAGCAGGCGGGAGCGCACGGACGGCAGCGAGCTCTCATGCCCAGCGCACTCTGCAGCAGTATGGCCACGGGTTGGGCAGACTCTATGTCAGCCGGCTACTCGCGATTGCCTGGCAGAACAGAAAATCGGGGAACCGCCGATGTAAACACGGCAGTTCCCCGCTCTGTCATGCGGCATCTAAGAGATCTACTGATGCCGGTCACAGGTATCAGTTAGATCTCTTATGCTACTGGCAGCCCAGCCCCCTCACAGTTAGAACACGCCTAGGGAACACAGTTAACCCCTAGATTTCCCCCTGAAGGTTAACCCCTTCACTGCCAATGACACAGTAATCAGTGGATATTTAAATGTGCGATGCATACTAGCTCATTATGCCTTTGTCTGGCAGGTTTTTTTTTTTTTTTTTAATTAAGCGCTCACAACCACGTTAAGTGGTTAAACTGACCTAATTTACAGAACGGAGTTCATTCTTTTTATAATAGAACCAAGAGATACTTGGTTAACACTTAGAAGCAAAACTTGGCAGACTGCCCGGATTTTTGTTCATCTTTAACAGCTGTCATTAGGCAGAGAACACTTCTTCATTGAATCGGAGATATTGAGGGGAGAGAAGGATTGGCTATTTTGACAGAACAACGCTCGCCATGATGACCTGGGGTTTGTCAAGCCCTGGCCTAATATCTGTTGATCTTGCCAGAAATGCAGTGTCTTTGCTTTCCATTCAGATCACAGCAAGTAGCAAACACAATCTTAGTTGTGTGAACTAATAATCCTATAACCTTGCATGTAATGGAGATGAACATGTCTGAAATCCAGCCTGGGTGGCTATCAAGGGTCCTTTAATAAGATACATAGTGTAGTATTTAATTATGTATTGCTTCATTTTGCACAAATCGAATGTCCAGAGCTCCAAAATACACTTTGCAATTGCCATGCTAGAGCAGAAGACATTAACCATCCAAGTACAAATATTTTTCTAAACTACTGAAGACTTTTGCACAGTAATGTATGTAAATCGCTATCAATGTGGAAATCATTGCTTATACCAGCCAGCATGCAACACTGATGTCACACTTGTTCACATGTGCCGAACAGTACCCAGCAGGGAAGAGAGAGCAGGATGAAAGCATGGTTAACTTGTTAAAAGTAGATTTAGTCAGTTATTACTGCAGTGGACTAGTATTATGAGGCATAAGGGTCTATTTATAAAATATTCAATGGATGAATGTCACAAGCATTTATTCAGGCTGCACTAATTTTCCCCGCTTAACGATATTATTTCCGATGATAGTCATCTTCATCTGGGGCCAAAGTGCTGTATATTTTTCTGAAACACCTGTATCAGAAAATATACCACATCTGGCCACTAGATGGAGCTGAAGGTGACAAGAAATAGTGGTAATTGAATAGGATAATAGACTTGGGCCTCATCCAAACAAATACAGACAAATGTGTTAGGTCAAGCTGAAACTGGAACCACAGTACCCCACAATAACGGACTATAACAGCCACAGAGAAGAGACATACTGAATAAAATCACAAAATGTTATTATACTAGTTTAAAAGATTAGAAGTGAATCCCCGGAGATCTACTCAGTTGTATGAGGAGTTCAAAAGCAATGAACTTACTTCAATGTAGAAATCTTTTAAACTTGTATAATAAAATTTTGTGATTTTATTCAGGATGTCTCCCCTATGTGGCCGTTATAGTCCGTTATGGTAGGGTACTGGGGTTCCTTCCAGGTATTTACCTAACACATTTGCAGGAGATAGTGGCAGATAAAATACAAGGAAAATTTGTGCAGCCTGGACAAATGCTTTTAACATTCATCCAACCATTGTTTTTTACCCGCTTCTCCACTGCGCTATAGCCAGCTACAGTAACTGTCCAGTTCTGGGAGTGCGTCCATGGATGTTCTCCCAGAAACACAAATTTTGGGTGTTTTTTTATTTAGCAAAAAAAAAAAATTTCATATGGGTACAGTGTTGCATGACCACACAATTATGTTCAAAGTGTGACAGCGTTGAATGCTGAAAATTGATCTGGGCAGGAAGAGGGTAAAAGTGTCCGGTATTGAAGTGGTGAAACAGAATCAAATGTTTAACTTTTTATCCTATGCTACTGGATTAGTAAAGAACAGACGCAATATACAGTCAAAATATTGGCACCCCTGCATTTCTGTCAGATAATGCACCACTTCGCCCAGAAAATTGTTGCAATTTCAAATGTTTAGGTATTCTCATGTTTTGTGTATGTTTAACTTATGCCTAATGTCAATGTTCATATTTTTTCAGCATAAGCCAGCATGGGTGCCTACAAGTACATGCAAGGGCTTCTTTTGTGTCTTTTGTTTGTATCCGTATGACAAAAATTGTAGAACCAAAAACCCAAATCTGACACATTTCACGCAAAACTCCAAAAATGGACTGGCCATGACTATGTGTAGACTATATTTAACCTCTCCAGATCCGCACTATAGCCAAAAGACGGCTACAGCACGGATGTCAATTGCTGGGGCGACGTCCATGGACTTCTGCCCCTTTGCACGCTGGCCGTCGCACGCTGTGTGGGCGGGCGGACTCAATGTCCGCTCGTGATCGCCTGTCAGAGCAGCAGAACGGGGAACCGCCGATGTTAACACGGCGGTTCTCCGTTCTGTGAGAGGGGACATAACAGATCTACTGATTGCTGTCACTGGGATCAGTTATAACACATACAGGGAACACAGTTAACCCCTTCACTGCCCCCTTCGTATTAACCCCTTACCTGCCAATGACATCTATACAGTTATCAGTGGACATTTAAACTTCTGACCGCTGTATAAATGTCATTGGTCCCAAAACTGTGTCAAAAATGTCCGACATTTCCGCCCCAATATCAAAATCCCGATAAAAATCGCAGATCGCCGCCATTACTAGTAAAAAATAAATACACCATAAATCAATTCCCATAGTTTGTAGATGCGATAACTTTTGCACAAACCAATCAATATACGCCGATTGCAAAAATATGTAGAAGAATATATATCGGCCAAACCCAATGAATAATTTATTTTTTTATATTTTTTTTTGGATTTGTATTAGAGCAGAAAGTAAAAAATATTGTACTTTTTTCAAAATTGTCATCTTTGTTTATAGCACAAAAAATAAACGCAGAGGTGGTCAAATACCACCAAAAGAAAGCTCTATTTGTGGGGGAAAAAAAGATAATGTTGTTTAGGTACATTTAAAATGTGACAGCGCTGAAAGCCTAAAACTGGCCTGGGCAGGAGGGGGGTTTAAGTGCCCAGTAAGCAAGAGGTTAAGAAGGTATATTCACTGTGTCAAGAAAAATTAATAGTTGAACTCCAAACTATCCTGGCTGCCCCTTCAGACCTTACTGCACACAATGCTGCTGTCTTAGTGGTCCAGGAGTGAGTGCCCATTATAATACTCACAATGGCAAGTTCTTCTAGGTCAGTGTGACCACATGACCATGCTAACCAACAAGAAGTGCTTCTTTATTCTGGGACACTTTACCAGAATAAGTCACCTCAATGTGTACCTCATTGGTCAGCATGGTGAAAGTGGCTGTGCTGACCAATCAGCCACGGGAGCATTATATTTGTTACTCTGGGGCGGTGTATACTGCGATATACCCGCTGCTATACCAGCAGCACAGGGCATCAAGGCCACTATGTGCAGTGGGGTCTTTTTTTTTTTTTTTCATGAAACAGTGAACTTACCCTTTAAATCTCAACTATGGACTGAGTGACCCCTTCATACTGAATAAATCTGTACACTATGGCACTAGAGAGGTCTGTTTTCTACTACTCACGCATACCATCTGCATTAATATTTAAAAAAAAAAAAATTGATATATATCAGTCTCCATGGTTGTAAAATCTACTGCATATATATTACACATATACACACACACAGTATCTCACAAAAGTGAGTACACCCCTCACATTTTTGTAAATATTTTATTCTATCTTTCCATGCGACAACACTGAAGAAATGACACATTGCTACAATGTAAAGTAGTGAGTGTACAGCTTGTATAAGTGTAAATTTGCTGTCCCCTCAAAACAAGTAAACACACAGCCATTAATGTCTAAACCGCTGGCAACAAAAGCGAGTACACCACTATGTGAAAATGTCCAAATTGGGCCAAATGTGTCAATATTTTGTGTGGCCATCTTTATTATCCAGCACTGCCTTAACTCTCTTGGGCATGGAGTTTACCAGAGCTTCACAGGTTGCCAGTGGAGTCCTCTTCCACTCCTTCATGACGACATCACAGAGCTGGTGGATGTTAGAAACCTTGCGCACCTTCCGTTTGAGGATGCCCTACAGATGCTCAATAGGGTTTAGGTCTGGAGACATTCTCGCCTTTCTCCTTGAGCTTCTTTAGTAAGGCAGTGGTCATCTTGGAGGTGTGTTTGGGGTTATCATGTTGGAATACTGCCCTGCGGCCCAGTCTCCGAAGGGAAGGGATCATGCTCTGCTTCAGTATGTCACAGTACATGTTGGCATTCATGGTTGCCTCAATGATCTGTAGCTCCCCAGTGCCTGCAGCACTCATGCGGCCCCAGACCATGACACTCCCACCACCAGCTTGACTGGTGGTGGGAGTGTCATGGTTTGGGGCCGCATAAGTGCTGACGGCACTGGGGAGCTACAGATAATCATCTGGGATGACAGCCATGCAGACCAATTTGATGCAGTGTGCAGCGTATGGTCTGAGCACCGACAGGCTGACCCCCCACCCCTTCAACCTCTGCAGCAATGCTGGCAGCACTCATACATCTATTTCCCAAAGACAACCTCTGGATATGACTGAGCACGTGCACTCAACTTCTTTGGTTGACTATGGCGAGGCCTGTTCTGACTGGATCTTGTCCTGTTAAATTGCTGTATGGTCTTGGCAACCGTGCTGCAGCTCAGTTTCAGGATCTTGGCAAGCTTTTTATAGCCTAGGCCAGGGGTAGGGAACCTGTGGCTCTCCAGCTGTTTTAGAACTACATTTCCCATCATGCTTCTGGGAGTAATTGTATCCTTCAGCCTTGCAATGTCTCATGGGAAATGTAGTTCTACAACAGCTGGAGAGCCACAGGTTGCCTACCCTTGGCCTAGGCCATCTTTATGTAGAGCAGTGGTTCTCAACTCCGGTCCTCGGGACCCACTAACAGGCCAGGTTTGCAGGATAACTGAAATACATCACAGGTGATGGAATTTGCTGGTCAGTGATTGCCGCATTCTAGTCTGCATCTCCAAGGCAATACTTAAAATCTGGCATGTTGGTGGGTCCCGAGGACAGCAGTTGAGAACCACTGATGTAGAGCAACAATTCTTCTTTTTAGATCCTCAGAGAGTTATTTGCCAGGAGGCGCCATGTTGAACTTCCCGTGACCAGTATGAGAGAGTGAGAGCGATAACACCAAATTTAACACACCTGCTGCCTATTCACACCTGAGACTTTGTAACACTAATGAGTCACATGACACCGGGGAGGGAAAATGGCTAATTGGGCCCAATTTGGACATTTTCACTTAGGGGTGTACTCACTTTTGTTGCCAGCGGTTTAGACAGTAATGGCTGTGTGCTAAGTTATTTTGAGGGACAGCAAATTTACACTGTTATACAAGCTGCACACGCACTACTTTACATTGTAGCAAAGTGTAATTTCTTCAGTGTTGTCACAAGAAAAGATATACTGTAATATAATATTTACAAAAATGTGAGGGGTGTACTCACTTTTGTGAGATACTGTGTATAATATATTTATTTATTACACATACATACATATACACACACACACACACACACACACACACACACACACACACTAGAGTCTTTTGGATAATCAGCCTCTTGCCATTCCGGCACAGCAGCAGACAAAGACAACAGAAAGAGAAAATAAGGTTCTACTAGATGCACATGTGTGGACTGAGAACACGATGACGGGGAGAGTATGCAGAAGATGGGACTTATTAGTGTGTTACAGCTCCTATAGTGTTCAAGTAGAGGCTGAGCTGAAGTGTCACCCTACTGGTAAATACAGTCTGGCAAACATGCATGAAACACCAGAAGTGGCTTCTATGTTCTAAGTCAGTGATACAAAGTTTAAAGCTCAGAGGGTCAACGTGACAGCAAGGCAACTCACAATTTTAGACGGAGAGATGAGCAATGGCAGCTACAATAAGGACCCTTTCACGGTCAGTTTTTCAGGCAGACCCAATAGGACCCCTCCATTCTCCTTTATGGATCAGTGGATGTGTCTGTTTACACCTGCTGACATCCGATAAAATCAGACGGACGGCCATCCATTCCCCATCCGTCTAGCAGGTCGGATGGCAGTCAGTTGTAAACCGACAGGCGGTCCGTTTACATCCCACCGCCCATGCTGTGCGTGTTCGTATTCCCGCTGAGCAGGCAGACTGGTAGTGGAGTCCACTCCATATGGAAGGGG
Organism: Glandirana rugosa; assembly: GCA_018402905.1. Lineage (NCBI taxonomy): Eukaryota > Metazoa > Chordata > Amphibia > Anura > Ranidae > Glandirana > Glandirana rugosa. The sequence continues at coordinate 1,165,969 of BLSH010129094.1, read as the reverse complement.
CCTAAAACGGGCCAAATACCATTATAATGTGCTTTTAAAAACGGAACTATTTAAAACAGTAGCAAACCCGGCTTTATGATTTTTACCTACAGATAAGCCTATAATAAGGCTTACCTGTAGGTAAAATGAATATCTCCTAAACCTGCACCATTTAGGAGATTGTCGCCCAAGATGCAGCCTCTGACATCACTCGCACATGTGCTCTGAAGGTCCAACATGCTGTGCCGGACCTTCAAAAAGTCGTGTCGGAACCGAGGGCCGTCATCATGGCTCTGGCCACTCACCGCACTGGAACCTGTGAACAAGGAAGAAAGACTAGGGGAAGATGTCAGCCATCATCAGTGACAGTGCGCCAATACAGGGCTTCATTCTATGGTAAGCATTTCATAACGTGCTAGTATGCGATACATTCTATCACTTTATGTTGTTTTTACAGGGGTTGTTTTTGGCATTTTTTTTAAACTCTGTCGCAGTTTACTACCGCTTCAAAGGGGGAAAAAAAATAAACTGTTAATTACCTTGTAAGGCCTCTTTCACACGGATGTTCTGTTCAGGTCCGCCTGTCTGTTGTTTTTTTTTGGCAGACCTTAACGGACAACTCCATGCAGCCCTATGGAGCGACGGATGTCAGCGGAGACATGTCTGCTGACAGCCGTCGCTCTCTGATCCACTCTTCTCCCGTAAAGTCTGACGGAGGAAAACCCTATTTTTCCATCCATCTGCGGATCGGATGACAGCCAGACAGGCCGTTGTCATCCGATTTCCCATAGAGGAGAGCAGCGCTCTGACAGTTCTGTCTCCGCACTGTGAGCAGAGACGGATCTGTCATCCAAAGGCTCAGCGGATCAAACCAGAGCCCGCTAACAGACGGCCGTGTGAAACCCGGCCTTACTGACACTACAGTAAAATAAAAGTGGAACTTTAGTCAGAAAATCAAGCCCTGCTAGATCACGTCAGGCTGCCTCCTTCTGCAGTTATAGCTAAATAAAACATTAAAATTAAGTGTCTATACTGTTTAAAATCCTGGAATATGCTGTCTCGTCCTGTTCTGCACATGCTCAGTTGCTCTCCATTTTTAGGCACCTCCAAGTTTGTAGAGGTCTACTGACAGCGTTAAAAGAAGAATTAAACCCTCCTATCCTTTACAGGAAGCGACTTCTGTTTGATCTGCAACTGCCATGGTGCTGCAAGTGATCAGTTATGACATCAGCCATTTAATAGTTTGACAATTTAGTAGAAGACACACACAAGCAAATGTGACAGTTAACAATCCTAGCATTCCAAACTTTGGGCTTTAGTAAAATGGCAGCCTCCAGCAAAAAGAAAACGGTAGCAATGCTGAAGGCAATTTACAGCACACACTAATTTTGGTAGCGTAATTCTTAAAGTGGAATGTGTGTTCCTTGCTAAAGAACATTCTTTTTGATCAAGTTATGTGTACAGTTCTGCTTCAAAATACTTTTGCTTTACAAAAACACACTTCACCAGTTTGTTAAAGAAAATAAAAATCCAAACAGATGAAAAAAAAAAAAGAAAAAAATCAATGGCAATTTTCTAGCAGTTTTAACCGCTTTCAAAATCAGAAGTGTTTAAATGTATCAAAGTTACCTACAAATAACTGCTTTTCTCTTTATCAAAGAGAGACAGTGGAAAATTATGTTTGATTCGGTTTTAAAAAGAAAGCGGACTGAAGATGGTTAAACGTGTCATGGTCACGTCTAAAAAGTTGTTAGAGCAGTGAAATCTATTTCAGCACTAAAGCTTCCAGCCATGATATAACTTGTTCTATAGAGAACCAGGATTAAATGTACTGGACCAGAAGGTTCTGGAATATCAATGCTGGAGAGTTCCCCACCCTGCAATGCAGTGCTTAACCGCTTCCCCACCGCGTGCCGTCTTTTCACGGCGGCAGTGGGGGAGCGCTGCGCGAATCGCCGTAAATAAACGGCGATTCGCATTTGGCCACCAGGGGGCGCGCGCCAGCGGCGCGCGCACCCGCCGCACTCCTGGGGAGTGTGCCCGCGGCTCGGGCGGACCCGATGTCCGCCGGCGAGCCGCGATGAGCGGCAACAGAGAAAGAACGGGGAACCGCCGATGTAAACACGGCGGTTCCCCGCCCTGTCAGTGGGGCATGAGAGATCTACTGATCCCTGTCACTGGGATCAGTTAGCTCTCTCATGCCCATGTTAGCCCAACCCCCCCACAGTAAGAACACACCCAGGGAACACTATTAACCCCTAGCTCTCCCTCTGCAGGTTAACCCCTTCACTGCCAATGACATTTATACAGTAATCAGTGGACATTTAAATTTCTGATCGCTGAATAAATGTCATTGGTCCCAAAAAAGTGTCAAAATGTTCCGACATGTCCCCCCCAATATCGCATTACCGCTAAAAATCGCAGATCGCCGCCATTACTAGTAAAAAAAAAAAATAAAATAAAAACCCCAGAAATGAATTCTCACCATCCGTAAACGCGGCCACTTTTGCGCAAACCAATCAATAAACGCTGATTGCATTTTTTTATCGCAAATATGAGGAATTATATAAATCGCCCAAAAACGGTGAAAAAAAATGTTTTTTTATATATTTTTTTTTGGATTTGTATTTTAGCAAAAAGTAAGAAATGTGTGTTTTTTTGCAAAATTGTCGCTCTTCTTTTGTTTATAGCGGTGATCAGAAATGACGCAGAGGGGATCAAATACCACCAAAAGAAAGCTCTATTTGTGGGAAAAAAAGGACGCAAATTTCGTTTGGGTACAACGTCGCACGACCGCGCAATTGTCAGTTAAAGCGACGCAGCGCCGAATCGCAAAAAGGGCTCCGGTCCTAAAGCTGGAAATCCTTCCGGGGCTGAAGTGGTTAAAACAAAGCCACCCAGAGGTGCGCTGTCACCAATGAGAGGGCTTCCATCTTCACCTGGTCTTCCTTCCGGGTACGCAGCCTGCGGCTACATGAGTGGGCGAGGGCATGACAACGTCACTCTTGCACATGCACCGCTGTTTACGGCATGTGCTCTGAAAGTTCAATACGGTATGCCAGACCTTTAGAGTGCATGCGCAGATGACATCACCGGCTGCATGCGTTCTGAATATCTCCTAAACCGTGCAAGTTTATATTCAGTGCACAAGATTTTCACAGTACCTACAGGTAAGCCTTATTATGTTTAACTGTAGGTATAAGCGGTAGAACAGAGTTTACTACCACTTGAAGAAATGGAACTCAGTGATCAGCGGTCTTTGAGCGCTCAGTTCTCAGTGTAGAGGTGGCAGGGGACAAATGCAGCATTGGATTGATGCTGAATCTACTTTGGTGTGTATTTTTTTATTCATTGTTTTTTCCTTAGAAACCCGGACTTTTCTAACCAGTTTAGATTTCACTCAGTTCCCCCTTCCGCACAGATCAGAGCAATTTTTACATTTTTTGCAAAAGGGCCTAATCAGATATATAGATTTATATTTATCGCACGCACGCACGCACGCACACACACTGTAGTATAAATCATACTAAAATTACACTAATCGCACCAAAATTAAAGAACCTGGTTCAAACATTGGACATTTAACACTCATTTACTGTTCAGGTTTACGGTCTCTTTAATTAATTTGAGCTAAGCTGACCAAGCAAACCCATTTCTAAAATAACAGGTGTGCCCACTGAGTGTGCTGTATAAATTGTATATGTAGCCTTAGCTACATACAGTATACAGCCTTTTTCTCTAGCAGTAAAAAAGAACTTCCTGTCTCACACCTGCAACAAAACTGAGTTAGGCTAAGTCCAATGAATACAAGGTATCCTCTGATTGGCTGAGGCGGGCTAGAGACATTGTGTTCTCCAACTCAGCAAATCAGAGGGAGCTTTACATTCATTCACAGAATACAAAGCTGCCTGTGAATGGGTAAACAATCCACAGGCCCATTCAATTTTGTTCCGCATGAGAGACGGAAAGTTCTTGTTTCACTGCCTGAATACGAGGCTGTAAACTGTATAAGTCTGAGACTATGTACAAGTTTATACAACACACCCACCTGGAAGTTTAGAAAACAGTTTGTTTAGTATGAACTAGTTAAAGGGCCAGGAAACCTGGCGATCAGCTTTAAACCCTGCAGATCCGCGCTATTGCCGAAGTACGGCTCCAGCGCGGATCTGAATTGCCGGGACGACGTCCCCTGTGCACGCTCCCGCCGTGCCCCTGGAGGCCCGCGGGTCGGTCGGTCTCGATGTCCGCTCGAGACCCGCGGTCGCCTCACAGAGCTGCAAAACGGGAAACCGCCGATGTAAAACACAGCGCTTCTCCATTCTGTTACAGGGGACATGACAGATCTACTGATCCCTGTCACTGGGATCAGTTAGATCTGTTATGTCCCAGCCAGCCCTGCCCCCCCACAGTTAGAACACGCCCAGGGAACACAGTTAACCCCTTCACTGCCCCCATAGTGTTAACCCATTCACTGCCAATGACATTTATAAAGTAATCAGTGGACATTTAAATTTCTGATTGCTGTATATGTCCCAAAAAAGTGTAAAAATGTCCGACATGACCGCTGCAATAACGCAGTCCTGATAAAAATCGCAGATCGCCGCCATTACTAGTAAAAAAAAAATAAATAAAAAACGCCATAAATCAATTCCCATAGTTTGTAGACGCGATAACTTTAGTGCAAACCAATCAATATACGCCGATTGCGATTTTTTTTTTTTAACCAAAAATATGTAGAATACATATCGGCCAAAACCCAATGAACAATTTTTTTTTTGGATTTGTATTATAGCAAAAAGTAAGAAATATTGTTCTTTTTTGCAAAATTGTCGCTTTTTTTTTTTTTTTATAGCAGCGATCAGAAATGACGCAAAGGTGATAAAATACCACAAAAAGAAAGCTCTATTTGTGGGGAAAAAAAAGACGCAAATTTTGTTGGGGTACAACATCGCACAACCGCGCAATTGTCATTCAAAGTGCGACAGCGCTGAAAGCCGAAAATTGGTCTGAGCAGTAGGGGGGTTTAAGTGCCCAGTAAGGAAGTGGTTAATTACAAATGAAATTATATTTGTTTAGCTTTGCAGGTTTTTTAATATGATATTTAACAAAAAGAAAAAAAATCAGCCGATCAGTAAATACTTTTTTACTATCATCAACTCCATCTAGTGGCCATACCACATTTTCCTGGTTCACTCTATGGGCTCATGCACACTGGGTGTTAAACCCTGGTGTGCAAAGCTCCAGCATTGGCAGGCATTCGTCCCTGGGCACATACTATTAGTGCTGCTTGGTGCACCATCCAGCCACAGCAGCTGTCAGCAGGGCCAGACAGTGTGCCAGTATCTTCCACCCACACAAACACCTGATCCTTATGCACCAGGGCGAAATGCCTAATGGACATAACACCTAGTCTGTGTGAATGAAAAACATTTGATTTAAAGAGAAATAGCCTAATAATTGCCCCCATTAGAAGTGTACAGCATGCAGTTTCACAGGACAAATAGCTCTGCAAATTATTTTTACATACAACCCAAAGTGAGTTAAGCATCTGAACAGTGTTCAGTAGCTTCCCATTACACAGCAGCAGCTGTAGCAGTTGCTGCTTTAAAGAGCAGATCCCGGCTGTCATTTTGACAGCCAAGATTTGCTAGCAAAAGCAGTGGGTTTAGGAGCAGCAGGAGGGAAGAGTAACAGGGTGTATAGTGTACTATTGATGAAGTGTTTTATTTGCGACACTGTACAATTAATGTCTGCAATTTGTTAATAATGCATTCAAATTGTGGTCACTGAAAATCACAGCCTTTGCCACAACATTTTATGTGTGTAAACAAATAGCAAGGGCAACTTTGAAATTCAAAGTAGCAAATCTCCACATACTTTATCAAAGGTGATTCAAAGTCCCCAAGACACTAGCTTTATAATCAGTATAAAACTGCAATATGTTAAGTGGTGTAAACAGACTGCTTGCACCCTTCAACTGCCAGCATACGGACACACCACACTACGTGCTCTTGTATTTAGCAAGTCTCAAAATGCAACTGCGAGACTTGTCGGAGACATCAAACTCCTCAATGGGTATAAAAATTTGCATAGCTATTTGTCCAGTAAAAATGCGTACACATTTGTTCTGTGAGAACGAACCAGCTGTTGAGAGAATGGGGCAAAATGAAATGTTCTCAGGTTATTTTCTCTGAATCCAATGTTCTTCAAATATTATGGGCATTAAGATATGTTCAGTTATACACTGAGAAAATACTGCATTATGGCCACTAGATGGAGCTGATCATCGTAGATAATAAATACATATTAGGGAGATATACAATGTAACATTTATAGAGAACTCTGGAGGGAATCAAATAAATGTAACTACTGCTGTAATGGGATTGACTTTTAAAAAATATGTTTCTGCTTCTATCTGTGCGCCAGTTGCAGCAATGTCCCATCACTGTTTATTCTGACAGCAGTAAAGGGGAAAGCTCGCCAATAGTAGCACAGAAGGCAATAAAAAAAACTCACAGATGTACTAACCATTCCCTGCTTCATCCAAAAGTTTTTGCCGCAAAATGGGTCCTTGAATAAGCTGGTAATAACAGGCACTAGCAAATCCCCGTACTCACTATAGTTTGAAAGCGTATATTAAAGCAAGATGTAAGGCTACATTAACAAAGCCAAATAGCAGTGACCGTCAGCAAGAATCAGACACTTGCCAGCAGTTGTAAATGGTATTTTCACGTACTGTGTGACCAATAGCAGCAGTCAGATTTGTACAAGTCAATGTCCAGAGCTGCTGCTGTTCACATGTGCTCATCCAGGTGCCTCCAAATGACATTGGACGCAGACTGTCACATTCTTCAGAATGAATGTGGCTTTGCTTGTCTCAGAGTTTCAAAGAAGCACACTGCTGTTCTTTATAAATGTTCTGCGTGTTTTATTTAAATAAAAGCTGATCTCTAGAAATAGAAAAATCCTCCCTTGCAGTCCCCCACCCCCCCCAGGATAAATAAATTAAATGCTCATGTATGCCTCGGATAACAGTAACAAGGACTGTTACCCAACCTCACTTCCCCCGTAGCCGGCGCTCCAGTTTGTGGGTGGTCCCTCAGCATCCTCATGTACAATGCAGGGCTACTGACCACCCATTGTACATGACAACGTCAGAAAGCCTACATCCGGTGGAGTGCCCTAGAGAAGAGGCTGTGGGGGCTTGTTTTTTTTAATATGGAAGACAGAGCAAGGTAAGAAAACAGAAAATTGTATCATACTTACCGTCATTTTCTTTTCCTGGTGCCTATCCATGGCAGCATACGTGTGCGTTCAGTATGCTGCCATGGAGGCACCAGGAAAGTCAATTGTACTGGTACCCTAAGCATTACAAGCATTTAACATTTGCAGTTCTGAGGAGCCCTCCCTGTAAGGGATTATTTCTTTTGCCCGGAATTCAGCTTTAAAGCGGTGGTATGGCCTCTTAATTGCATTCTGCATGAAACGTGTGCATTCCTGCAGGTTTTGTGTTGGTCAGTACCCTGGGTCTGGGCTATTAGGGCGCTACTACACTGTGCATGCATTTCCATGCACTGTATAAGGCAGTGCATTCCAAATACATGGGCGGAAATGCACCTCAATGAAAATGTAGTGCTTTCTACATTTTTGCAGCGCACTACAAAGCACATTGTACGCTGTGGTGCATTGCAGAGCAGGTGGGTTTTGCTGCCATTCAAAAGAAATGGCATTGCAACGCACACATAGTATGTTACTACAAGGTGCATATGTGAATGCTTAATGTCTCTGGAGATCACGACAGAAGTGATTAGGAGACATCTTGTATGTACTTCAGCAGCATGTGACTGAATGTTTGGCCAAATAGATAGACTGTTAAACCTGAACAGAGAAGACCTTGTAATTTGGCCCATTATACTGCCTAAAGGAACTAAATTGAGCATCACCAGCGGACATGGATTAGCGTAGTGAACGCAATGGCCTACACCAAAAAATTGCATTGATTTTCCTATTAGATTGTTTTTTTTTTTCAAAACACTGCAAGTTCCTCTTCAAAAGTAGCGCCTTTAGGAGCCAACAGACATCTACCGATACCTAACTGATACTGGCAGGCTTACAGCACAACCCCAGACTGCCCCCTATACCCAAACACCCCTTGTGGAATCTCTTTATACTTACCAAAAACCCCTTTACAAGAGGTCCTGGCTCCTACCTCTTCACCTCCAGTGTAGATGGTCCTGCACAGAATGGTGCTCACGTAATGAACGCTCTTTTGTGTGCTAGTTCTGTGGGCCCAAGCTGGTATTAAACTGCCCCTCCCCCTTCCAGGGACTGTGCCATGACAGCCTGGGCTCATAGGAGGTGAGATAGCATCACTGAACCTGAAAGAGAACTGGTGCTGAACCATTGGTCAGTATCAGCAAGGGACAATGCCATAGAACCTTGGTGCCCCACCTGCGGTCCTATGGAATTTTTTTTGTGGCCACTGGGGTTCCTTGCAGACACTAATATCGGTTTCCCTGTTCCCTGTTTGATCAGTGAATTCTAATGGTCTCATGCAATACGTCGCCAGTCTAAGACCATCTCCTAAACCAAGTCCTCAGTCTTCAACAACTACTACAGCATGTTAAGGCCTCATTTACACTGCTGCTGGTAAACGGACGTTTTGAGGCATTTGGGCATTTTTTCCAGCTGCCCCTGAACTTTCCTCTATGTTATCTTATCAGTACATTTACACAGGGTCCTTTAAGGTCGTTTCCAAGCAGTTGAGTTTGAAGGCTTTTTTTGGAAAGCAAAAAATGGGTTCAGACGCCAGTTCAGAGGCATTTGAAACACCAAACAGCTCGTAAACGCAGCTAAACGCACCTAAACGCGGTAACTATCATGTCCAGTCTCTTCTATCATGCCCACAGTCTCTAACCGTCTCTTCTATCATGCCCGCAGTCTCTGACCCGCTCCTGTATCATGCCCGCAGTCTCTGACCCGCTCCTGTATCATGCCCGCAGACACTGACCCGCTCCTGTATCATGCCCGCAGTCTGACCCGCTCCTGTATCATGCCCGCAGTCTGACCCGCTCCTGTATCATGCCCGCAGTCTCTGACCCGCTCCTGTATCATGCCCGCAGTCTCTGACCCGCTCCTGTATCATGCCCGCAGTCTCTGACCCGCTCCTGTATCATGCCCGCAGTCTCTGACCCGCTCCTGTATCATGCCCGCAGTCTCTGACCCTCTCTTGTATCATGCCCGCAATCTGACTCTCTCTTGTATCATGCCCGCAATCTCTATCTCTTGTATTTTATCTGGAGTCTCTGACCATCTACTGTATCATGCCCGCAGTCTTTGACTATACCCTGTTGTGTGTCTTCTGTCTCCGACACTATACTGAAATCCACAGAATTTTATGGGTGGCCCTTAGATGTCGAGGGCCACACTTAAGGTCCCATATATCAAGAAAGTTGACCAACGCTGCCATAGAGGAGCATGGGTTCTTAGAGGTGCTGGGCAATAGAGGTTTACAATATTTTAGATCACAGAGCTGAGCTTTTCAGTGGTTCTAAAGTTTAAGTGATTTTTTTTTAACCTTACTGCATTCTCTGCATTAAAGCAGAGCTACACCCAAAAGGGGAAGCTCTGCTTGACTGACTCCCCCCCCACCCCATTCTGCTGCCACATTTGGCATGTTTTTTTTTTGGGGGGGGGGGGGGGTGGAGCGGTTACCTGGTTTTGACAGGTACGGTACCTGCTCCCACTTCATTTGGCACCCCACCCCAGACAGCCCACTCACAAAGCGCAGCAGGAAGCCGGCTGTGAAACTGCAAGGCTTCAGTTTCCTTTAATCAAGATGGTGGCTCCAGTAACCAATAGCCGATTAAAGCTGCTGACTAAATTTTTTTTTTGGGGGGGGAGTGAGCCTGCCGCTCCACTTTAACCACTTGCCGACCGTATCGCGTACATATATGGCAGTTGCGGGCAGCACACGTGCCTGCCGCGCGCTCTGTGAGTGGGGCCGCGGGTCGGGTGGACTTACTGTCCGCTGGCGACCCACGATCGCCTGTTAGAGAGGAAGAACGGGGAACTGCCAATGCAAACACGGCAGTTCTCCATTCTGAAAGATGGCATGACAGTGATCTACTGATCCCTGTAATCGGGATCAGTTAGATCTGTCATGCCCCTACCAGCCCAGCCCCCATACAGTTAGAACACACACAGGGAACAAAGTTAACTCCTTGATTGCCCCCTGCAGGTGAACCCTTTCAATGACATTTATACAGTAATCAGTGGATATTTAAAGATCTGTTCGCTGTATAAATGTCATTGGTTCCAAAAAGTGTCAAAAATGCCCACCCTAATATCGCAGTCTCGATAAAAAAAAAAAAAGCCGCCATTACTAGTAGAAAAATTTTTTTGAAAACGCCATAAATAAAATTCTCATGGTTTGTAAACGCGGCAACTTCTTTTGCGCAAACCAATCAATATATACGCTGATTGCAATTTTTTTACCACAAATATGTAGAAGAATATATATAGGCCAAAACTGATGAATAAATTTGTTTATATTTTTTTTTTGGACACTGATTATAGTAAAAAATATTGTTACTTTTTATTCAAAATTGACACTTTGTTTATAGCGATGATCAGAAGTCACGCAAAGGTGATCAAATACCACCAAAAGAAAGCTCTATTTGTGGCAAAAAAGGATGCCAATTTTGTTTGGGTACAACGTCGCACGACCGCGCAATTGTCAGTTAAAGAGACGCAGTGCCGAATCTCAAAAAACACTCTGGTCAGCAAGGGGGTAAATCCTTATGGGGCTGAAGTGGTTAAGGTAAAAAACTCCCCGCTACTTTGTTCTAACCTCAATCCCTAAACACCTAGTCCTCACACAATCCAGCGCTGTCCCTGACTACAGCCCCAGGCAGCCATTGGCTCTTGCTGTTTTCAAACTCCTGTGAGGAGGCAGCTTACAGCGCTGTGTGCATCTATGGATGCACACAGCCCGGACCAGGCCTGCACCCCTTCAGCATACAGCTTGCTGAGGTTGCACCCGCAAGGAGAAGCAGAAAGCATAGATGGGGGACTCTGTTAGAGGAGGCAAGGGACAAATCTGTAATATCATTGCACACATCAGATATGTATAATGCCCCAAAAAAGCCTTTACAGTCCCTATAATGCTACACAGGGCCTCCAGCCCAAAGACCCCACACACAAGCAGCAGAATGGAGGAGGAGATCCCCCATTGTTCTAGGCTGGTGAGGAGGAATACCCCATGCAGACATCTGATGGTGCATTCCCTCTTCCCACCACAAGATGGAGCCCTGGCACCCCCAGCCCCTCCACCGGCGGGCATCCCCCATCCCCCCAACGGAGCCCAGGCCTGCAACACTTACCACCCAGGTTAGTCCTCCGCTCCCCCCTCCTCCTCCTCCTCCGCCACCACCACCTCCTCCGCCGCCTCCTCCTCCACCACCACCGCCGCTGGATTTGGACATCTTCCTCCCGGCAGACAATTGCAGTGAAGGCGGATATTAATGAAGAGTAGAGAAGCTCCTATTGTGCGGGCGGCGGGCTCCTCCCCCGGAGATGAGGGGACACCGGGGCCTTCCTTTCTCCTCTCCGCTGTGTGCCCGGCTTGGGCTCAGGCCGCCGCTCCGTAGGACGGTATAAAAGCGCTGTAATAAATAAGGATAAAAGAGGCCGTGCTAGAGCAGGCCGGCGGAGTGCGGCTGGCGGGGGCTCGTCATGTGGAGGGGTCGCATGAATGACGCAGGCCGCCTGTGTACAGCCTCGGTGTGTGCGGAGCTGACCCCCCGGTTCCCCCTCCTCTTCCTCCCGCAGACAATACACAGCGCCGCTTCCGCTCTCCGCACTTACACACGGGGGCCCGGGAACGCTGAGCCACCAATGGCGTGCGGCCCAGCGCCTGACGTCACCGCTTAGCTGGGCAGAGCCAAGCGTGTACTGTAAGAGAAAGGGGGCGGGAGCTGTGCGGTGACGTCACGACGGGGTAGACGAGTGCAAGTGCCATAACAGAGCAGGAGGAGGACAATGGAGGGCAACATGGGCAGCAGAGTAACGAGAGGAGTGTCCCTGCTAAAGACCCCTGACATGTTCACCTTCCCAGGCCTGGCACATCAATGATGGGCACATAGCTTGTTCAATTCATGAATAGAAAAGAAATCAGGCTGGAGCCCCTTTCATCAGCCTGCATTGGACATACACCACACAATCTCATTTCTATGTAATGTGAGGACAAATCTGAGCCATCCAATCAATGTGCGTCCCAGTATGCCGGGGCTTCCATTACTTAAAGTGGCCATACATGGGTCAGGTTTCTTTGTTCACGTTCAACCAGACCCGATTTCCCCATCCACACATTCAATACAGATGGAGGAATCCTCCCCGGAGTGCTACTGGGAGACCTCCCCACCACCACAATACACAGATCAGTGCTGCAGCCTGTAGCCTGCAGTGCAGATCAAGACGAAAAATACCAACAGGGCGGTGGAATAGAAGTCATTTAGTAGATCAACTCCTGTTCAACCACAGTAGTCACACGTGGATGGAAATTCAACTGGTTCCCGCTAAACCGGCCGATATTCAATCCATGTGTGGCCGGCTTTAGTTGTTGGTAGATCTAAACAAGACTGTACAATCAGATTGTATGGCCAGCTTTCTTTACTTGTCAGGTTACTATATAAGTACATTTAAAGTGGAACTTTACCTATAACAACCTGATAAAAAAGAATATTCTTTAGCAAGTAATACACATTCCACATTAATAATTACACTACCAAAATTAGTGTGTGTTGTAAACTGCCTCCAGCATTGCTCATGATTCTTCTTGATGGAGGCTGCCATTTTGCTGAAGCCCAAAGCCCCTGAACAGCAGTAAACCTTTAGTCTGTCAGCAGATTGGACTCTAGTGGCTCTGATTTTCAAACCATCAAATGGCTGGTGTCATACAGTGGCAGGCCTTCCATTACGGGGCGCCCAGCCCCTAATCTACATGCAGGGCGCCAGGCACATGTATTCCAGCAGGGTTTTTTTTAAGCACATGATTAGCGCCTGAGGCTCTAATTGGCTTGAAAAAAGGGGAGCAGAGCACTGCGACTTAAGCCCACCCAGTTGTGTGACAATAGCGAACCAATATTCGCTATTGTCTTCCTGATTCTCCTCCCAGCCAATCAGGAAGCGGGTCCGGAGACCCAATCATGTCTGAGTTATGAAATTCCCAACGCACACATTCCTGCTTTTACAGATGGCTTACTTGTAGTGCGGGTGCTGAAGTGACCTTTAAACGGTTGGAACCGCATGCCATCAGAGCAGGTAGTGTCACCAGCACACCAGGATCTTCAAATGAGTTCAATCTTTAATGAAAGGATCACATCATTACAGCACAGAGCGACGCTTCGGAGCCGGGCAGGACCCCTTCATCAGGCATGTGAAGGGGTCCTGCGTGGCTCCAAAATGCCGTTCTTTGCTGTAACGATGTGATCATTTCATTAAAGATTGGACTCATTTGAAGGTCCTGGTGTGCTGGTGACACTACCTACTCCAATCGTGTCTCAGGACACACTTCCTGTTCAGCCAGGAGGAGAAGCAACAGCCTGGCTCTTCCATCCCCCTGCCTCCTAAGTTCAGGTCAGTCTCCTGCAGGGGGAAGCAGTGGATTGCCACCGCGTTCTCGTACATCGAACACCGGAGGGATGCTTGCGTGCCGCCACTGGTGTCATACCTGATTACATGTGCAGCACCATGGCAATTACAGATAGAACAGGAGCAGCTGCCTTGGCTATAAAGGATAGGAGGGTTTAATTCCACTTTAAGGCTGTCAGCAGATTGCTTGTATAAACTCAGCAGTGCCCAAAAATGGAGAGCAACTGAGCATGTGCAGAGCAGGGTGAGACAGTGTATTACTGGATTTTAAACAGTATACTATAGACACTTATTTGTAATGTTTTATATACCTATACCTGCAAAAGGGGCCAGCCTGAAGTCATCTACCAGGACTTTATTTTCTGACCAAAGTTCCACTTTAACTCAAAAACACTTACCTCTGTTCTGTTATTTGACAAGAATGAGGTCTCAATGGCACAAGCATCTTTTCCCAGGTTCCTTCCTGGTGCTGGTTTTCGGCCATCTCATCCTGATTGGTCAGCATGGGATGACGTCTCCCCCACGCCTGCCCAGGAGTGCAGTCATCCCGCCACATACCTACTTTCCGGGAATGTAAACTGAACTATTGCACAGCTCAGTGTACTTTCCACAGAGGATTGAGAACAGGCAGGTAGGTGTATTGTATTGCCAAATAAACATTGCATTTCTCTTGTACAATAATCAGTCTGCCTGTTTTCAGTTTGTTTTTGAGACTTTAGTTTTGCTTGAACTGACATCGTATGCAGATCAAAACTCATCACTGTGACCTGTAGAGGAATGGAACCAAATAAAATACAGAAGTAAAAATGTTACTTTGTATTTATTTTTAAAGACTCTCTTTGTATCTTTTTTTCCAAACACTGTGTGTCAGATAATCTTTTTATTGACAGTTGCAACTTCTACAGACGAATTTAAACTGTAATTCCCAACTGTCATTTTGAAAGCTAGGAATTGCTTGCAAGTGTGAGGGAGAGAGCTTCAAGGCAGAAGAACTGGGCATATTATATACATTACCCTTTGTGTACCTCCATAAAGGTTTTTGGGGTGACACATGCCCAGTGCCCTCAAATAAGTAAACCTGGATGTATCCTCAGACACAAGTGTTAAAGTATTTTTTAACCTTAAAATAGAATTTGTAGTTATTGGTCTCTAAAGTGGACCTTCACCCCGAAAGGCAATTTAGGTGTATCGGGCGCTAGCCGTGCTCTCTCTCTACCACAATTGTATTTATACTGCATATACACACACATACTGTATATGTGTGTATATATATATATATATATATATATATATAAATCAGGTAAAATAAGTATTGAACACGTCACCATTTTTCTAGGTAAATATATTTCTAAAGGTTCAATTGACATTACATTTTCACTACATGATGGTAACAACCCATGTAATCCATACATACAAGGAAACCAAAACAAATAAGTTCAGAATTTAAGTTATGTGTAATAAAATGGAATGACACAGGGAAAAAGTATTGAGCACCCTAACGGAAATGAATTTAATACTACATACAAAATCCTTTGTTGGTAGTGACTTCAAGACGCCTCCCGTATGGATAAACTAGTCCCATGCATTGCTCAGGTGTGATTTTGGCCCATTCTCCCACAGTCTTCAAATCTCGAAGGTTCCATGGGCCTCTTCTATGAACTCTGATCTTTAGTTTTTTCCATAGATTTTCTATTGGATTCAAGTCAGGTGATTGGCTGTGCTTTATTTTTTTTTTCTTTGAAATCAATTGAGAGTTTCCTTGGATTTGTGTTTGGGATCATGGTCTTGCTGAAATGTCCACTCTTGTTTCATCTCCTTCATCCCGGTAGATGGCAGCAGAAGTTTGCCAGTACCATATGCTGAAAAACAGCCCCACACCATGATGTTCCCATCTCTAAACGTCACTGTTGGTATGAGGGTGTTTTTGGGGTGATGTGCAGTGCCATTTGACCTCCAAACATGGTGTTTATTATGGCATCCAAAGAGTTCAATTTTGGTGTCATCTGACCAGACTACATTTTCCCAGTATTTCACAGGCTTGTCTAAATGTTGTGCAGCAAACTTTAAATGAGTTTCAACATGCTTTTCCTTCAGCGATGGAGTCTTGTGTGTTGAGCATGCATACATACAGGCCATGGTGGTTGAGTGCATTACTTATTGTTTTCTTTGAAACAATTGTACCTGCTATTTCCAGGTTTTTCTGAAGCTCTTCATAAGTGGTCCTTGGCTTTTGGACAGCTCTTCTGATAATTCTTTTCACTCCTCTGTCAGAAATCTTGCAAGGAGCACCTGGTTGTGGCTGGTTTATGGTGAAATTATGTTCTTTCCACTTCCAGGCTATGGCCCCAACAGTACACACTGGAACATTCAGAAGTTTAGAAATCCTTCTTTAAGCAATGCCATCAATATGTTTTGCAACAATAAGGTTGTGAAGGTCCTGAGAGAGCTCTTTGTTTTTACTCATCATGAGATGTTTCTTGTGTGACACATTGGTAATTAGATAACTTTTTATAGGCCATTCGTTTAGACTGAAACAGCTGATAATAATTTGCACTGATAAGGAGCAGGATTGCTTTCTAAAGATTGATAGATTTCAGCTGGTGTCTTGTGTTTCCATGCCTTTTTGCACCTCCCTTTCTTCATGTGTTCAATGTTTTTTTCCTGTGTCATTCCATTTTATTAAACATAACTTCATTTCTAAACTTATTCGCTCTGGTTTCTCTGTATGTATGGGTTGTTACTGACATGTGGTGAAAATTTTATGTCAAACGCACCTTTAGAAATATATTTACCTAGAAAAATGGTTGACGTGTTCAATACTTATTTTACCCGCTATATATATTTAACCTCTTCAGCTCCAGAAGGTTTTACCCCCTTCATGACCAGGCCATTTTTTGCTATTCGGCACTGCACTACTTTAACTGGTAATTGTGCGGTCATGCAACTCTGTACCCAAAACTAAATGTATATTTTTTTTTTCCACAAATAGAGCTTTCTTTTGGTGGTATTTGATCACTACAGTTTTTTTGTAAACATTTTTATATATAAATGAAAAAAGATCAAAAATGTTGAAAATCATTTTTTTACTTTCTTCTATAAAACATATCCAATATAAAAATGTAAATAAAATAAAAAACTCAAATTTCTTCATACATTTTGGCCAAAATCCTGCTACATGTCTTTGGGAAAAAAGTCCCAATAAGTGTATATTGACTGGTTTACGTGAAATTTATAGCATCTACAAATTATGGTATATATATTTGAATTTTTTTTATACTACTAATGGCGGTGATCAGCAACTTATAATGGGACTGTGATAGTGCGTCAGAAAATCTGATACTCACTGATGCTGGGGAGAACTGCCTAACTGCCACTGACATCACCAGTGACACTAATACAGTGATCAGTGATAATACTATACACTGTCACTGTAATAATGACACTGACTGGGAAGGGGTTACCATCTAGGGTGATCAAGGGGTTAAATGTGTGCCTAACAATGTGTAACAGGACTCAGGGCTGTGATTGGACGCAGAGATCAGCAGGTCCTGGCCATGAATCATTGACCATGACCTGCTGGCAGACTCCCGCTATGTACAATCACAGTGGGTTTTGGCGGAGGGCGCTCCCTAAACTCAGAAACAGGCAGCAATACTTACCTGTAAAATCCCTTTCTTTGAGTACATCACGGACACAGAGTTAGGCTATTATTCATTATTTACTGGGTTATACACCATCTCTAGGTGAATGGACACTGGTTTTAGACAGGAAGTGATCCCCTATATAGCCCCTCCCATTCAGGAAGTACTTCAGTTTTGTAGCAAGCACTGAATCCTCAAAAGAGGGAGGGACCTCTGTCTCCCGTGATGTACTCAAAGAAAAGGATTTTACAGGTAAGTATGAAAAAATCCTATATTCTTTATCATATATCACGGGACACAGAGTTAGGTTATTATTCATTACTTACTGGGATGTCCCAGAACAATAGCCTTGGGGGGGGGGGGGGATACACCCTGCCAAACAATAGCCATCAGACTCTATACGGCAGCCCGAAGTACACTGCGGGCGAAAGCCGAATCCTCGGCTGCTCGAACATCCCCTTGATAACATTTTGTGAACATATGCACTGAAGACCAGGTAGCAGCCTTACAAATCTGAGCCACAGTTACCTGATGGCGAAAAGCCCAGTAGGCTCCTACACCCCTGGTATAATGAGCTCTCACCCTGAAGGGAGGAGCCTTATGTTTCAGACCGTAAGCCTGAATGACCAACTGGCAGACCCAATTGGCAATGAAAGCCCTGGAAGCTGCCTGCTCCTTCTTGGGTCCTTCTGGTAAAACAAAAAAGTCTGATCCTTGGATCTCCACAGATCAAGACAAATAAACTCTGACTGCTCGCACCACACCCAAGGAGTGCAGTCATCTCTCTTCCGCCGAACGAAGCTGAGAGAAGAAAGAAGGCAAAACAATGTCCTGATTCAAATGAAAGGCCGACACCACTTTAGGCAAGAAGGATGGAACAGTCATGGTGAAGGATCAAATATGGTTCCCTGCATGAAATGTCCACCAACTCCGACACCCTTCTAGCCGAGGTGATACCCATCAGGAAGGCTAGCTTGTGTGACAGCAAGACTAATGGAATTTCCTTGATAGTCTCAAATGGTTGTTTCTGTAACACAGACAGCACCAATTTTAAGTCCCAAGGACACATAGGTGACCTAATGGGGGGAAGCAAATGAGTTACCCCCTGCATAAAAGCTCGGATCAGTGAATGGGAGGCTAAGGACCTTTGCAAGAATACTGACAAGGCCAAAATCTGACCCCTGATTGTACTCAAAGCCAATCTGATTTCCACAGCTGACTGTAGAAAAGAGAGAATTCTCCCAATGATGTATTTCCGAGGATGCCATTTTCTGACTTCACACCAAGCAATACAAGTCTCACAGACCTTATAATAGATCTTCCTAGTGACAGCTTTTCTGGTATTCACTAGGGTAGACACCACCGCTCCTGAGATGCCATCATCCTTTAAAACCCTGGCTTCAATAGCCATGCCATCATATTTAGAGACTGTAAATTGGCGTGGAATATAGAACCTTGAGACAGTAGATCAGGGCGGCGCAGAAGCGTCCATGGCCCGTCTATTGCTAATCTCACGATCTCTGGGAACCAGGGCCTTCTGGGCCAGGCTGGTGCCAACAGGATGACTAGAACCCCCTCTCTCCAAATCCTGCGCAATAAATGTGGAAGGAGAGGGATCGGTGGAAAGCATAAATCAGGGAGAACTGGCTCCACTAGACTACTAGAGCATCTGCTCCGATTGCCCTGGGATCCCTTGTTCGGGACACAAACTGTTGTAGCTTGTAGTTGAACCTGGATGCCAATATATCGACCTCTGGCCATCCCCAATGCTGGCAGATTTCCCGAAACACGTTCGGGTGTACGGACCATTCCCCCAGGCAGATCTAATCTGCCTTCCAGTTCTCTACCCCCGGGATATGGACTGCCGATAGAACCGGCACATGTCCCTCTGCCCAGAGTAATGTGTGGTTCACCTCCTTCTGAGTTGAACGGCTCCTGGTGCCACCCAGGTGGTTGATATAGGCCACTGCAGTGGCATTATTGGACTGAACCCTCATGGGGCAGTCCTAAAGCTCCACCGTCCAGAACCATAGGGCCAGACGTACCGCCTGTAACGCCAGGATGTTGATGGGCAGGCTCTGCTCTGCCCTTGACCACCATTGACTCCCCTGAGCTGTGAGCCCCTCTAGGGTTGCTCCCCAGCCTGGGAGACTGGCGTCTGTGGTCAGTACTCTCCAAGACACCATGAGGAAGGATCTTCCCTTTTGCAGGTTCTGATCCTGCAACCACCAGCTTAGGCTTAAGCGCACACGGGGAGATAAGGACATGGAGTAATCCAGGGCTTGTGCTCTCCTGTTCCAAGCTGACAAGATGCTTTGTTGTGTAGGACTGGAACAGGGCCGATCCTAAGGTCACAGGCGCCTGGGTGCAAAAATATTTCTGGCGCCCCACATGGGCGTGGTTATCTTACTAACTCCTCCCCTTTACAAATGTTTCTATGGCAATGACTCAAATACAGAGATGCTCCCCTAAGGAGTCTTCATTGCCCTGGGATCATCCCATGATCTCTTAAAAATAATCAAAATACAGAAAAAGAATACTCTAAAGCCCCGTACACACGGGACGACGATCGCACGTACGATCGTGTCAAAATCGTATGTTGGCTGTTGTATGTAGCATACTGACTGCACTACACGATCGTACGACCACAGAAGAACGTTCAGGTGCATGTAATTAGCATCCGGCCGTTCCTGACTTCTGAGCATGCGTGTTTTGCACAATACAACTTTGTTGTACCAACTGCTCTGTACACACGATACAACGGTCGTATGAGCGCTTGTTGGTACGACCAAGTTTTCTAGTCTGCTCATACAACTCCCTTGTACGACCGTCGTACGTCGGCTGTTCTAATCGCGCATATGAACGATCGATATCGCATACAACGGTCGTTAGTACGACCTGTTGTATGTGATCATCATCCCGTGTGTACAAGGCTTAATGAGACCTGGGGGGGGGGGGGGACTGTCTCTGATGGGCACAGTACAAGAGACAGTCAGAGACTGCAGACATGATACAAGAGATCAATGCGTCAAATGCAGCCCACAAGTGCCCATCAAATGCAGCCTCATCAGTGCCCACCAATTGCAGCCTACCAGTGCCCACCAAATGCAGCCTAATCAGTGCCCATCAAATGCTGCCTACCAGTGCCCGCCAATTGCAGCCTACCAGTGCCCACCAAGTACAGCCTACCAGTGCCCACCAATTGCAGCCTACAAGTGCCCACCAAATGCAGCTTTTCAGTGCCCATCAAATGCAGCTTAACTACCCGTGACTAATCCGACGTAAACCACCCGTGACCATCCGACGTTAACCACCCGTGACTACTCCGACGTAAACTACCCGTGAA
>BLSH010129094.1:1108383-1126027 GCA_018402905.1 Glandirana rugosa | reverse complement strand
CTTTGATGGGCTGTGACAGGTACTCGGGTACTTTGATGAACAGGTGACAGGTACTTGGGTACTTTGATGGACAGGTGACAGGTACTCTGATGGGCTGTGACAGGTACTTTGATAGGGTGGTGACAGGTCCTCTTTATTAGCGGGGTGATCAGTGTGTTTGGTGTGTACACTAGGCGGTAACAAGCTGTTACCGCAATCTCCCTCTCACACACGATCAGTGTGTGAGAGGGAGAACCCAGTAACAGCTCGTTACCGCGGTTTGTTTACATCATGTGACCGGCTGTGATTGGACACAGCCGGTTACGTGGTAAAGAGCCAATTCCATTGGCTCTGTACGCTGATCGGAGCTGCGCTTTGTCCGAGGGACAAGCCTCAGCCCCGATCGTCACACTGTGTGCCCACGGGGGCGCACACGAGCGGCGTGCACGTGGAGGTCGGTAGTGACCGTCTGCGATTGGACACAGCCAGTCATGTGGTAAAAAGCCAAATCTATTGGCTCTTTACCCCAATCGGGGGGGGGGGGGGACACGGCCCCCGGGGACACAAGTGATCCGCGATCACTGCACTGCGGGCACCCGGATCGACGAAGCGTTCCTGCCGAGGTCATTTCACAATGACTCAGTAAGGAACCGGTTAAATAACACATACATGAAAAACGAATAAACCATAAAACAATTCATAGCCAGCGTTAAATAAAATCCATGTGTCACTTAATAAAAAGTGGTTCATAATATAACAAATGTACAAAAGAAAAGTCCCACAGAAAGTATATGTAGCACCCTGGTCCTAAACAGGGCTGCTCCTAAATTAAGTTCTGTTCGGTGGTAACTAGCCTGGCAATTTGTTAGGTTGATCCACTGACTTTTGCCCTAAACCTGAATTTGGTGCACCTCTCTCTTTTATCACTAGGTGGCATTGCCGCCTGTGGTATTAGACAATAGCATAGTGAATTCGGGTAAAGAGTGAATAGGTTGTCTCAGCCAATTGGTAGAAGTTTCTTTGGCCCCATGGCCTGTTGGAGAACCTATTTATTTGGGAGGCATCAGGTGATCGGGGTTCTGTGCCACCTAGACAGCCGGTGTTGGACGTGTGCTGTAATGCTCTTGGTTGCTAGGCCAGAAGCCTGAGACCTATCCGGGAGCACCTGGCTGCTAGGCTGTATGAGGCCTATCCAGGACTGTTGGAAGCAGCGTGGGGTTGGGGCTTCAGGTCGGAAGCCCAACCAAGTTGCACAGGTTCAGCTGGAGGGGGAACCAAGTTGACGCCAGAGGCGAAGGAGAAGCAGTTGCCATAAGGGACGACCACTCCTGTTGCCAGAGGCAAGTGAGGACCAGAGCCAGAAGTAAAGGGGAAGCAGTTGCCACCAAGGGACAACCACTCCTGTTATCAGAGGTGAGTGTATGGAAGTCTGAAGAAGTACCAGAGCAGTCTTTTTCACTAGCTGGGGAAGGTGAAGAAGTGGGAAAGCTTCAGCAGAGTGCCAAGCCAGGGACCAAGCGGGTTAGTGTGGGTGAAGCTTGAGGAGTATACGGCAGGTTAGCTGTGGAAGAGCTCAGGAGATCCAGCGGAGGCTGGGGTCTCAGAAGTCTAGAGAGAGACAGGGAGATTAGTGAGTGAAGATCTACAGTAAGAGACTGTGAGATGTAAGACAAGATCTACAACGGGATACTGTGAGTTACGTGTGCAGATCTATATTGACTTGTTGAAAGATTAGTTGCTATAGGAGACAACAGTTCTACAAAATACAGTTTGCTGCATCTTAAAGGCCCTCTACCTGTTGTGACGACATGCGAGGCAAAGTGGTAGAAGGACGCTTCCTGTCGCCTCATATGCGTTCATTTGGACTGGATTAAACAGAGCCCGGTCCGGATTAAGGCTGGTTCCAGTCCGGAGTTTGTGGCCCACTGGAGTCCACCAGCAGGTGGCTTAAATAATCAGGAAGAGAGCTCACTAGAGCTCTGTCCTGGAACCCAGAAGGGATCTGAGGGAGCTCTGTGCCTGTTTGGACTTTAAAAAGACAAGGTTTGCATTTTGACTTATGTTTTGTGGGTGTCGGGGCCAGCCCCACACTGTATAGTGAGGAAACTATACTGTTTTGTTTAGCACCAGACGGCAAGGACTTATTTTCTGTTTTATTTATTTTTAACCTGCAAACCTTTTACCAATAAACCTCAATCAAGTCGCCAGATTTGAAAGAAAGTTGCCTGTACGCTATTTTCTTCAGGAAAGATGATCCCCACGAGCTAATCACCCACAATTGGTGGATTCAGCGGGTATCTTCTCAAAATGGAGACGTTGAAGGCCTTGCTAAGGGCGACTGTGGCCCAGTGGAAGACCAACCTCCAGGTCGCACAAGTCGCGCAGCACAGCGGGAGGAGAGTTGCCAGGCTATCGCAGCACAGCAGGCGGCTCAACAGCAGGTAACTCGGCAGGTCGTTGCGGCTCAGCTGGAGATGAATCACCAGGTGATGGAGGCTTTGGTGGAGTTAAAGAAGGGGCCCGCACCTCCCGTGGCAGTGAAACCAAAATTGGTATGCGCCTCTTACCACATGCAGAAGATGACACTTGCGGATGACGTGGAGGCATATCTCACGATTTTTGAAAGAGTCACTCTTCGCGAAGGATGGCTGAAAGAACAGTGGGCGGAGCTGTTAGCACCATTCTTGACCTGTGAACCCCAGAAAGCATACTTTGATCTGGAACCAGATAAAGCCCACGAATATGAAACTCTAAAGACAGAGATACTCGCACGCCTAGGGGTCACCATGGCACCCAACGTGTGCATCAGTGGACCTACTGCACTGACAAGCCACCCTGCTTGCAGATGTTCGACCTGGTCCACCTCACCAGGAAGTGGCTGCAGCCGGAGACTTTGCCATGTCCCCAGATTGTGGAGTGCATGGTCATGGACCGCTATCTACATGCGCTACCTGCTGCGTTGAGGAAATGGGTCAGTCACGGGGACCCCAAAACCGCCAACCAACTAGTGGACCTCGTGGAGAGATACACTGCTGTGCTGCTAAGGACTTGTTGCACACATCTGCGCCCCACTCCAATGTATCTAGGGGTGAAAGATTGCCCGGTAGGCCCGGTAAGTCTGTTCCAGGGTTCAGGGGCATGGGGAAGTTTGATAAGACTGCTACGGCTAAAGAGACTGTGGGCTCTAGACCTGGAGACTGGCCAAAGAAGCCAGGAAGACTTGAGAGGGCTAGATATAGAGCAGATACAGTGCTACCGATGCCATGCATTGGGCCATATTGCTGCCAATTGTTCCCTGAATGATGAACCCATGCAATGCGATTATACTTATGTTATTAGACGCATTTCTCTTTTTGCACAGGTCGCATATACAGCATCATGTTCAAGTCGCATGGAGAAGCAAATGTGTGTGATTTTTGTTGATGGGAAACCTGTCACTGCACTGCTTGACTCTGGTAGTGTGATAATGCTGGTAAAAAGCTATTGTGTAATCCTGCAAGGTTACACCCTAGCACTGTCAGGGTCATTTGCATCCATGGTGACACTCGTGACTACCAGATGGCAGTGGTTGAGATTGACACCCCTTGGGGCAGTGTGACTCATTCAGTGGGGGTGGTACCTTCACTGCTTTATAACGCCCTAGTGGGCAGGGATTTTTCCCATTTTTGGAGGTTATGGGAAGGCACAGAGAGTCTGGAGGATAGAGCTCCCCCTGCTGACGAAGCACGGGAACTCTCACCAGACCCTTTTTGCCAAATGGAAGGGGAGACTGGTGATAAGACCAAGGCGACCCTCTTCTTTTTCCTGTACTGGCTGTGGAGCCAGAGGAGCTGGAAGATAGCTCCGAGCTGGAGGCTAATGACCCAGAAAATGTCTCTGACCCTGACCGTGAGAGTGAACAGAATGTAGTACCTGACTTAGAGGTCTGGAGAGAGGACTTCTGTACAGAACAACTATGGGATGTCACTCTCCTAAGAGCCAGAGAAAACATGAAGGTGTTGGATGGGGAAAGATGAAAGGACTCTTGCCAAATACTGTAGCTGCTGACCTTTAATATATGGACACTTACCTGTGAAGGGATCCCGCGATGTCGGCACCTGAAGCCGATCTTCAGATCGGCTATCGGGTGCTACCGCCACAATCGCCACTAAGGGAAACCGGCAGTGGAGCCTTTTGGCTTCACAGCCGGTTCCCTACTGTGCATGAGGCGAAGCGTGCTGCGCTTTCTAATTGGCCAGGCGGCAGGAGAAGGAGGACGGGGTCTGAACTTCCGGGAGACGGGTCGCAGCTCCCTGTCCCTGGAAGTGGGGAAGGGGACCTGTCAAAAACAGGTCCCCGTTCCCCCCTCCCCCCTGATGTGGCATCGGAGGGGGGGAGGAAGCAAATAAGCAGAAGTTCCACTTTTGGGTGGAACTCCGCTTTGAAGTGTTACTAAACCCACAACAGTAAAATCAGTCTGGATATGCAGTAAAGCATGCTTGTTATACTCACTGTGGAACCTAAAGGGTTAATCTTCAGCATTGTGTAAAAAAGCTATTTGATCCTGCCCTCTCTGACCTTCCCCTTCTTTTACTGTCCCCAATCGATCTGCTGATAGTACAGGCCTCATAGGACAGTCAGAGGAGAATGAAAACTCCTCCTACAAGCTTTAACCAGTGCTCGGCCAGACACTGATAGAAGTCACAAGACTGCTATATTCTGCTGATGAGAAAAGGTATTTAGCAGTTTACATTCACTAAAAATATTGCATTTCTATGTTCTGTGTACTGTGGAAGACAAAATATAGTGAACGCAGGGTCCTGGGTTTAGTAACACTTCAATTAAAGATGTTATGCTTCCACCACTTCACCAACTCCGGCCCCCTGACTCCACTCCAAGCCTCCCAGCCTAAGATGACTCAGATGAGTATATGAAAAAAAACACAGGAAGAAACTTATCGTGCTTCACCTTTATTCACAATTAAAATCTCCAGCCACATATATCCCCAGACAAATGCTCACTCACATATACATGTGCCCATCCTGGAACTCAGGATTTCCAGCATCGTGTGGTATGTGGAAATGACAGCTGCTACGATACCCAGAACCAGTATGCATAGGAAGACCTGAAAGTGACCTCACCGGATGTGACATTGGCATCCTTGTCCTGCCTCAACGCATTTCACCCAATCAAGCTTTGTGAGGAAGCTGGGAAGATGCCATATTACCAGTGCTTAAATATAGAGGCTAATTAACCCCTCCAGAACCCAGGCAAATTAATTGAATACCGCTGGAAAGGCTGTTACACTCGAGAGATAATACAAAAAAAAGGAGACACTTCCAATCTACAATATTAAAAACACCCAAAATATAAAAGCAAAATCAGTCAGTGCAATTACCAAAAAATGAGAGCCCTATAGCAGCTGAACACAACAGGCCAAAAGATCAAATCCCATGGTTAGTATAGAAGTATAAATTTCATAAAGTGCAGCCCTTATAAAAGTCTAAAATGCATAAGAGTATACAAAATATTCCATAAAATCAATGTCCATAATTAAAGTCCATAATAGCACCCAGTGAGCTTTTGACAGTAAATACTTCATTTAGTGCTTCAGTGCGAGTCCACCACCTGTAATAATGCTAGAAGATGATAGACTGGGTAGAAGTCACAAGATATGACCCTTGTGACGAGGGTCTAGGGCACTTTTATTCCACCAGGTAAATGAGGAGAATCACAACAGCCAGCAGGTGTAGGTCCAAGATCAAAAAAATCAGCACTTGAATGTTCCACACCGCAATGGAGATCTCATTCAACGGGTCTCATATCACATGCGGATGAAAAGGACACATAGTGCTCTCTGCTAAATGCCAAGTAAATCTTTAATGAAGTATAAAATTAATACTCACAAGCGCAGCACTGTAACCCAGTGCAGGGTACAAAAAGTGTGTATAAAAGCCACTGGTCAAGACCAGACTCCCTGTGCAATCAGAGCAGCGATGACCGCGGGTGACACAACTTCCTCCCTTCCATACGCATTGTGTTCTAAGGACCGGAACTTCCAACCCATTGTGGCTAGTTCCAACCCATTTTGGATGGGTTGGAACTAGCTATTGGCAACAATTTTTTTCTGGCACAACCAACAATTCTACAACCAAATGAAGGGTGTAGCCATGGGGCACAGTATGTCCCCAGTGTGGCAAATATTTTCCTAAATGAATGAGAACATAAGGAGATACATGGAAAGGATTGGCCCCAATTACAACTGTATAGGAGATATATAGATGATATTCTAATAATCTGGAAAGGAAGTATACATTTCCTAGACTTGGTCATTTTCAAAAATGGTAACAAGTTGTGTACAAAAAAGCATTTCAAGACTACTGACAGGAATGGTTACAATCCTGTCTGAAGTTGCCACCATCCAAAGTAGAAACAAGTAATACCTAAAGTTTAATTTACACGTAATAGGCGGCACTGTGACCTCATATCTGATTATGAGACTCAAAACCAAATGTTAATTGAGGGGTGTGTAGAAAAGGGCTGTTGCAGGCAGGAGCTGGAAAGGACCAGAGATTTGGTGGGGAATATGAGTAGGACTCACCTGTTAGAAAACAGGGATAATGCAGTTAAATTATTTGATATAGCCTTTATAACAGGGTATAATTGCCAATATAAATTATTGGAAAGAAGCATTAAAACATTGGCCCATTTTGAAAAAGGCCCCACTGTAGGGCAAGTACTCGCAAGTAGACCACAGTTTACTTGTAAGAAGGCACCAGGACTTAGAAATAAAGTGGTGCATAATGTCCAGGACCCCCCCCAAAAAGCAATAATATAGATGACACTGGTTTCTTTAGATGTGGTAGGTGCATCTGTTGCAGAACTACTAATAGGGGTGAGAGGAAAAAGAACAGGTATTCGATATGCTTTTACAGTCGGTATAGAAAAGAATCACCCCCCTTTAAAATCATCAGCCTGAAATGAAAACAGGCACAGTTTTACCTTATGGGCTGGTTCACACCATAAAAACACAATCCAGATCAGTTCTAGATACGTTTCTGCATGCACATTTTTTTAAGCATTTTTGGCGTGTTCCAGTGCATTTTTGGTGCGTTTTTGATGCATTTCCAGATGCATTCCAGGTGCTTTTTTTCTTCCTTTTGCCATTTTTTTCACTATACTAGGGTCCAATGCATTTTTGATGCATTCCAGTGCGTTTCAGTGCATTTTTGATTCATTTTACTGCATTCCAGTAGAGTCCAGTGCAGGTAAAATGCAACATGTTCTACTTTTTTTCCGGGAACTGGAAAGCCCTGGAACTAACTGCACTGGTGTGAACTATGCCATTGGAAACTATATAACCTACTTTCCATGCGTTTTTGATGCAGAAAAAAATGCACTGGACTGCATGTGGGGTGAACTGGCCCTAACAGAGACATTTCATGAAGGGAAAGCAGATGGATATATGTAATGGATACCCTCAGCCCCAGGGGTCTTAATGTAGCATTCAATATTAATTTTTCAGCAAGTTCATTACTTTTTTTAACCACAACATGTCACTGTTGAGGTAACCCTTACATGTGTAGGGATTTTTAACCACTTCTATACCGGGTACCGTTACCCTCTTCTTGCCCAGGCCAATTTTCAGCATTCAGCGATATCGCACTTTGAATGACAATTGCGTAGTCATGCAACACTGTACCCATATGCAATTTCTATCATTCTTTTAACACAAATATAGCTTTCTTTTGGTGGTATTTATTTACTGCTGTTTTTTTTTTCTTTTGCTAAATAATCGCAAAAAAGTCACATTTTTTAAAATAAATAATCGTTCTTCATATATTTAGGCCAAAATGTATCCTGCTACATTTCTTTGGTGAAAATAACCCAAATTAGTGTATATTATTTAGTCTGTAGGAAAGTTATATAGTCCACAAACTATAGTATACTGTATATCTGAAAATTAATCCTGATGTACTGACAGCCTTCTTGAGATCCGAAAATGCCAAGACAGTACAAAAATGTCCCAAAGGATCTTTTTGGAAAGTAGAGTCTAAGGTATGTAGTAAGAGGCATGGTGAATTTTTTGAAGTTGTAATTTTTTCTCATCATGTTTTGTAAAATGAAGAAAAAAAAGTGAATTTCACTGCTATAAACAAACATTTTTGCTGAATGACAATATGTTGACACTGTATTGTTGTGATTAGCTGTGCTTAGTCACAACGGTCACTTGGTACCGGCAGCAGGCACTGATCAGTCATCTGCTGTGTCCGGTGATGTCCACCTTGAACAATAGGGTTCCTGCCCGACCATCATTTTACAATGGCTTGTGCAAGAAGCAGTTAATATATATATATTTTTATATTTTCTGGGACTTAAGATTTTTCCTTTTTTCAAGCAATCTTTTTGGGTTGTTTTACAGTTGTGCTCAACATTTTGCATATCCTGAGAGAAATCATGAAATTTTGGCATTCATTTTGAAAAGATGACTGATCATGCCAAAAACTGTCTTTTATTTAAGGATAGTGATCATATGAAGTTGTTTATTATCACATCATAATGATAACATAAATCACCCAAATGGCCCTGATCAAAAGTTTACATACCCTGGAATGTTTGGCCTTGGTACAGACACACAAGGTAACACAAGCAGGTAAAATGGTAACTAAAGGTTAATGTCCCACATCTGTGGCTTTTTAAACTGAAATTAGTGTCTGTGTTTAAATAGTCAATGTGTTTGTTAGCGCTCACGTGTATGCATTGAGCAGGATAGATACTGAGCCATGGAGAGCAGAAAAGAACTGTCAAAAGACCTGCGTAACAAAGTAATGGAACTTTATAAAGATGGGAAAGGATATAAATAGATCCAAAGCCTTGAATATGCCTGTCAGGAATGATTTCACCTGTTGGTGGCACTGTAGCCCCCAGACCTATGGGCCGCAATTCCGGTGTCCACCAGTGGGTGTCCCTTAGCAGTCGGAGGGTGAGCAGTTCCGGTGTCTACCAGCAGGTGTCTCTCGGCAGTCAGGACCTGACATCTCCTGAGACTGATTGCAGGAAGTGTATTTAAACCTGGGGAGTGCTGTGTTAATTTGCCTTGGTATTATCTCCTTGTGCCTCTGCTCTGCATTCCTGTGTTCCTGAAGCCTGTTTCCCGTCTCCTGTCCCTGGACTCCAACTTTGATCCTGTAGCCTGATTCCTTCCTCCCCGCTCAGTCCGGCTCCTGACCCCCTTTTCTCTGTCCTGTCTGCTCCCAGCTTTCCCCTGCTTGATCTCCCATGTATGACCCTGGCTCTGGCAAGTTTATGATTAACCACTTCAATACTATGCACTTAGAACACTTTACTACCAGACCAATTTTCAGTTTTCAGTGCTGTTGCGATTTGAATGACAATTGCGCGGTCGTGCGACGCTGTACCCAAACAAAGTTTTTATCATTTTGTTCCCACAAATAGAGCTTTCTTTTGGTGGTATTTGATCACCCCTGCGGTTTTTATTTTTTGCGCTACAAATAAAAAAAGACCGAAAATTTTGAAAAAAAAAAATTCTCTATTTTTGTCACAAAACTTTGTAAATAAGTAAATTTTCTCCATCACTGGTGGGCACTGATGAGGCTACACTGACGCAGGGGCGGATCTCGAGCATAGTCTCGGGAGGGGCACTGCCAGAAAATAAGATGTTGCTTACAGACCTGTATTTAACGCATCATACAGTCCTAACCATGCTTAAAACAGTGACACTGTTTTAGGGCCAGTTCCCACCATAGAAAAGCAGTCCAAATGCACTCTGGATGCTTTTTTGCATGTGTGTTTTTGATGCTTTCCAGTGCATTTTTTTATCATTCCAGTACATTTTTCCCCCTCTTTTTTTATTCACCTTAAATAAAGACATGTGTGTTTTGGTGCATTTTTAGTGTGTTTAGTTGCGTTCCCGTACAGTTCAGTGCAGAAAAAATGCAGCATGTTCTACTTTTTTCCTGGAACTGGAACTCACTGGAATGCACTGAAACTGCCCGCATTGGTGTGAACTATGCCATTGAAAACCATGTAACCTACTATCCATGCGTTTTTGATGCATAAAAAACGCACTGGACTGCATGTAGTGTGAACTGACCCTTAAAGTGTTAAACATGCATCCCCATGCCAGCATACATTTATTCAGTGGCAGCTGGTGAAATTTTAAGATGGTGGGGGTGCCAGACCCTGCCCTTCCTTTTTGACCCCTCCCACTTCTCATAAGCACCATCCCTTATAGATTCCACCCATTGTGTCAGGAGTATACAGCCCAGCATCACTAGATAGGGTGCTCAGCATCACTAGATAGGGTATACAGCATCGCCAGATAGCAGTATACAGCATCATCAGAGGAGTATATAGCGTATCATCAGAGGAGTATATAGCGTATCATCAGAGGAGTATATAGCGTATCATCAGAGGAGTATATAGCGTATCATCAGAGGAGTATATAGCATATCATCAGAGGAGTATATACAGCATCATCAGAGGAGTATATACAGCATCATCAGAGGAGTATATAGCGTATCATCAGAGGAGTATATAGCGTATCATCAGAGGAGTATATACAGCATCATCAGAGGCACTGGTGGGCATATACATTAATAGGGGCTCATTCCCTGGTGGTCTAGGGTGGCATCTGAAGGTGGCACTGAGTGAAGGTGGACCTGAGCAGTATGTCACTTACCTGGTGGTCTAGGGGGGTCTCCCTGGTGGTCCAGATCGGCTCCCTGGTGGTCCCTGGTGGTCCTGGGTGGGCACATCCCTGGGCAGGCTCCCTGGTGGTCTAGGGTGGCGATCCGAGGGAGGGCTGTGCTGATAAATCATCAGCACAAACCCTCCCTGTCAGGGATGCAGCCGATCGGCTCTCCCCTCATCAGGTCTGCAGATTTCCTGTATTACAGTGTGACCAGCCGTGATTGGTCACGGCTGGTCACATGGTAAAGTGCTTCGGATCGAAGCACTTTACTGAGATCGGCATTGCGGGGGGTCAGACTGACCCCCCACACCACCGATCGCCGTGATGTGCGCCCCCCGGGCGCGCGGCGGCTTGTTATCCTGAGGACGTCATATGACGTCCAGTCAGGATAACTCAGCCACTTCCCGGCCGTCATTTTGCATACGGCGCTCGGGAAGTGGTTAAGATATCCCTCGTGCTGTTTATATTGGATCTGTCTGTTATTTGGTGTTTGTGTTCACTGTTGATTTATTTACTGGTTGTTTCCACTATATTGGAGGTGCGTTTTCATGTTATTTCATTTATCATATAATAAATCATATTATTTACACTTTACCTGCGTTTGGTACACTCTGTTGCAGGCCACACATTTCTGGTCACACCGGTCCCTGACATAATACCAAGGCCAATCCTGACCACAAGTGGCTGCACAGAAAAGCAATCTTGGTTGTGATAACATGCATCCGGAGGAGGTGCTGACAGAGGATCATGACTATTGCCGCCAGACATTGAAGGAGTGGACCAGTGACCAGCTATTAGAATGTATCAGTCTTGCTCATTCCCTAGTTGATCAGGGCAGTATGTAATTTGGAGAAGTTCAGCCTTGGATTCAGGTTTGTGCAGAGTTTGCTTTGTCAAGTACTCCTACTAGTGGTGATGATTAAAATCTGCCCTTTAATATATGTCAGGTGGTGTCGCTTGCCTGGCTCTTAGAAGATGATAAAAGTTATTTTTTGGAACATGACTCTGCGTATTCACAAAAGGCTCTGTTAGATTGTATCAGTGCAGTACACTCTTTAGTTAGACAAGGAGAGTGTAAATTGACATTTGTTCAGCCTTTACTCCAAGCTTGGTCCAAACTGTACTCCTCAGTATCTGTTGACATGCATCCATCCACTAGCCACCAGTTTGTTCAGAGGTCTCTCTCTCCTTCACCTACTGCAACCACAGTCACAGCATACTCTGCTGCCAACCAAATATCAGTACCCCATTTCCACCTGCTGTACTTACCCTGCCTGTAACCCACCTACCTCTTCTCCACTGCTTGCAACTATTCCACAAAAATCCCCCTTAGCGGCCGCTCCCTCTTTTTTTACCATACTCCAGCCATACTCTTCCATCAGCTGCGCCCCCTACTTACAGCCCTGTAGTCACTTACTGAAATTCAGTGGTTAAACCTAAGAAGAAACTGAAGTTTTTCCCAACTCGCACAATTCAGCCAATATCCAGTCCTGCCTCCACACCAGCCAACCTGCTCAAGCCCGTCTCTATACCAGCCGATCTGTTCCAGTCTGCTTTTACACCAGCTGATCTGTTCCAGTCTGCTCCTACACCAGTCGATCTGTTCCAGTCTGCTCCTACACCAGCCGATCTGTTCCAGTCTGCTTCTACACCTGCCGATCTGTTCTAGTAAGCTCCTACACCAGCCGATCTGTTCCAGTCTGCTCCTACACCAGCCGATCTGTTCCAGTCTGCTCCTACACCAGCCGATCTGTTCCAGTCTGCTCCTACACCAGCTGATCTGTTCTAGTAAGCTCCTACACCAGCCGATCTGTTACAGTCTGCTCCTACACCAGCCGATCTGTTCCAGTCTGCTCCTACACCAGCCGATCTGTTACAGTCTGCTCCTACACCAGCCGATCTGTTCCAGTCTGCTCCTACACTAGCTGAACTGTTCCAGTATGCCTCCACTCCAGCCAATCTACTCAAGCCAGCCTCCACACCACCAGCCAATTTGCTCCAGTCTACCTCCACAATTGCCAATAGAGTTTGGCATGCTCCTGACAGACCTGAACATGATGACCCGGTGCCCACTGATCCTGTGCCCGCTGACCCTGTGCCTGCTGATCCTGTGCCTGATGACCTAGTGACCGATGATCCTGTGCCTGATGACCCGTAGACCGATGATCCTGTGCCTGATGACCCAGTGTCCGCTGATCCAGTGCCCGATGACCCGGTGCCCGCTGATCCTGTGCCTGATGACCCGGTGCCTGCTGATCCTGTGCCTGATGACCCGGTGCCCGCTGATCCTGTGCCTGATGACCCGGTGCCCACTGATCCTGTGCCTGATGACCCGGTGCCCGCTGATCCTGTGCCTGATGAACCAGTGCCCGCTGATCCTGTGCCTGATGACCCGGTGCCCCCTGATCCTGTGCCTGATGACCCGGTGCCTACTGATCCTGTGCCTGATGACCCGGTGCCCGCTGATCCTGTGCCCGTTGTCCAGCCTGCTGATCCTGTGCCCGCTGTCCAGCCTGCTGATCCTATGCCTTGGACTCATGAACCACTTTCGTTCGGGACTCTTTCTGCTATGGCTGGTTGGAGCGTCCAGAGGTCGCTCCTTCGAGGGGGGGTACTGTCAGGAATGGTTTCACCTGTTGGCGGCACTGTAGCCCCCAGACCTATGGGCTGCAATTCCGGTGTCCACCAGTGGATGTCTCTCTGCAGTCAGGACCTGACATCATCTCCTGCAATCAGGCATCACCTGAGACTGATTGCAGGAAGTGTATTTAAACATGGGGAGTGCTGTGCTAATTTGCCTTGGTATGGTCTCCTTGTGCCTCTGCGTTCCTGAAGCCTGTTTCCCGTCTCCTGTCCCTAGACTCCAACCTTGATCCTGCAGCCTGATCCCTTCCTCCCCGCTTAGTCTGGCTCCTGACCCCCTTTTCCCTGTCCTGTCTGCTCCCAGCTTTCCCCTGCTTGATCTCCCGTGTATGACCCTGGCTCTGGCAATTTTATGCTGTTTATATTGGATTTGTCTGTTATTTGGTGTGTGTGTTCACTGTTGATTTATTTACTGTTTTTTTTCACTATTCACTATATTGGAGGTGCGTTTTCTTGTTATTTCAATTATCATATAATAAATCATAGTATTTACACTTTACCTGCGTTTGGTACTCTCTGTTGCAGTCCACACATTTCCGGTCACACCGGTCCCTGACAATGCCAGTCAGTACTGTTCAATCGCTTATTAAGAAGTTGAAAATTCAGGGATCTCTTGATACCAAACCAAGGTTGGGTAGACCAAGAAAGGTTGCAGCCACAACTGCCAGAAGAATTGTTCAGGATGCAAAGAAAAATCAAGAGGTAACCTCATAAGAAATACAGGCTAGTCTGGAAAAAAGATGTGTGGTTGTTTCAAGGAGCACAACACCACGATACTTGAACAAAAATTAGCTGCATTATCGAGTTTCCAGAAAGACGCCTTTACTGTGCAAATGCTACAAAAAAGACTGATTACAGTATGCCCAACAACACCTTCACACGCCTCAGAGATTCTGGCACACTGTAATCTGGAGTGACAAGACCAAAATAAAACTTTATGGCCACAACCATAAGAACTATGTTTGGAGAGAGGGCAACAAAGCCTATAGCAACAAGAATACTACCCCCACCATGTGAAGCATGGTGGTAGTGCACTGATGTTTTGGGGGTGTGTGACCTCTAAAGGCACGCAGGACTGGATTTACATCTCAGGAGCCTATAGGCATAGGCTATAGCCATAACATTCTGAAGCACCCCCTTTTTTTATCCTGATAAAAATGTTTTATATATATATATATATATATATATATATATATATATATATACACTGTATGTGTAAAGAGGAATGCTGTAGACTTTGATGTAAAGGGGAACTCTGATGTAAGGGGAGCACTGCGGACCATAATGTAAAGGAGAACTCTGATCTCCAAGGCCCCCCTTACATCCCAATCATTTACATCAGGGTCCACAGTGTTTGAGAGATAGAGAGATTACCTTGTCATGTCTGTGTTTTTGCTACTGAATTTTCAGCGTAACGACGTGCAAACCACAAGGTAAACCAAGAACCCCGGTGGGGAGTGGAGTGGGCACCTCAGAGAGCCCTTGGTTTCTTCAGTCCGCTTAGCCCCCTGCACAGATGCAGTTGCCCGGACAGGGCATTACACCATTCAGAAATCTGAGGAAGAGGTGTGAGAGGAGGCAGAGGAGTGGGTGCATAGGACCACGGTGCCCAGGGCGGCATGTTCCTGTAATCCGGGGATCAGAGCGGATAGAAGGAGCCTCTACTGCAATCCTCCCATGGGGGCTGATCAGCAATCCCGGAGATCCCTATAGGGGTCCTGGAAGGAGATCAGATCCTGTAGTCGATGTCTGCACAGTCCCCGCTGGGAGGGATGGTTTGTAGCGTGGCCCTGTTCATACAGACGGGCGTCCCTCTAGGAAGTGCATCTGTAGGCACATGCCTACAGTGCCTAACAGGAAATCTGGCCCTGAAGGCATGGGAAATCTTGTGAAAATTGATGGCACGATGAATGCAGCATGTTATCAGAAAATACTGGCAGACAATTTGCATTCTTCCGCATGAAAGCTGCTCATGGGACGCTCTTGGACTTTCCAGCACAATAATGACCCTAAATACAAGGTCAAGTTGACCCTCCAGTGGTTACAGCAGAAAAAGGTGAAGGTTCTGGAGTGGCCATCACAGTCTCCTGACCTTAAAGTGGTTGTCAAGTCATGACAACCACTTAAACTACAGGTAAGCCTATATTCAGGCTTACCTGTAGGTCCTAGGAATATCCCCTAAACTTGCACCGTTTAGGAGATATTCCCTGTATTTGCATGTGCCGACGTCATTGGCACATGCACAGTGAAGAAATGGCCCGACTGGGCCATTTCTTCACTAATTGTGCCGTAAATGACGGTTCCCGTGCGCATGCTGGAGTCTGCGCTGTGATTGGTCGGTGCCCGGGATCCCGGAAGACAATGGACTCAGCATATAGTAAGATTAAGGTGGGTATGGCGCTGCTCTACTAATGTAACAGATAATCTGATTTAAATTAACGATTTTATGATCAATTCATATAATTTCCAGGATGCTGGTGAGTACAGGGATTAAATGCTTAGAAAGAAACTCCACATAAAAGAACTCTATATTAACTCTATATTAAAGCTCAAATGATATATAAAAAATATATAAAAGGTGCAGGTGGGTTAAAAAGGAATATCAAAATATAGAAAATATAAAAAAATATATAATTGATCCTAAACTTGATGATTATGTGAACGGTATCAAAGAGTGGATTAAATGTGCATGATTAAATTGATTCTGGTAAATTCATGTGTGACATTCATAAAGGTGTGTCATTGTATAAACAAATACGAATAGCGCAGGAAATTCCATAAAGTGCATTAAAATATGTAACTCAATAATGGTTAGATCAGATATCCAGACAAAAAATGTATCAACTCATATATGCTGTATAAAATACTAAACAATATTGAAACGATATTCCAAACAAAGTGCAAACGTGCTGAACAATTAGTCAAACCAATTTTTCAAAAAATCTTTCAAAAAAGTGCAAACAGTCAATAAGGTGCATCACTCAAACCAAATGAGCAGTGACAGTCTCCCCAAAAATAGTGAGTAAAGTTGTTTTCAAACAGTGAGTCTCTATGATGACAACAGCGGTATCTTTTCCACTGCAAATCTGTGCATCAAGTGTTCCCCTCCGTGCACTCCCATTGTGAAGCCACTCACCGGAAAGCGCTCCCCATTGAAGGGGTACACGCTTAGTAGTATAAAGAACACTGTTGTTCACCGCCTCCTCTCGATCATAGCATGTAAAGAGAAACCACAATCTTGCGCAATATTGTATGTCTAATTTTAATGATAAGTTGCAAAAGCACTCACATGTATGCAGTAAAAGTCAAGCAGCTACAATCAACAGGATATCCGCTGTGTCCTCTGCGTTCCATGGCCTGTAACCGGAAGTGACGTGTGACGTAGAAGCCCCGCCCTACGCATTTCGTCATAGGACGTCTACTGGAGCGCTCCAGTAGACATCCTTTTTAACCCACCTGCATCTTTTATATATTTTTTATATATCATTTGAGCATTGCAGCTTTAATATAGAGTTAATATAGAGTTCTTTTATGTGGAGTTTCTTTCTAAGCATTTAAACCCGGTACTCAGCAGCATCCTGGAAATCATATGAGTTGATCATAAAATCGTTAATTTAAATCAATTAATCAGATTATCTCTTACATTCTGATGACGTGTTCAAAGGAAACACGAAATGCATAGAAGCCACGCCCACATCTGACGTCATTTCCGTTTTCGTGGTTCCGATCTCGGAGCCCTGGAACACACGCCAGTAGGTCAGTGAATGAGGTCTTCACTCTCCTTTCTACACGGTGTTCTGCAAACAGTTCCGGTCGGACGGCACAGGAGCATGTGAGTCTGATACTTTTCTTTAGTATCACCAAGCTATTATCTCCATAGATGTCTGCGCAATGAAACCCTGTTGATATTTTGTTTTCCATGAGCCGCTTTTACAGAGAGGTGTACAGCAATCATTTAAGTGTGCATACTATGAATCTGCATTAACCCCTGAACTGCTGATCTACTCCACTCAGTTACCTGAAGATTGGACTTTGGTCTCATTTATTTCCAACTTCAGTTTTAACAAAACTTTTTTGGCACGCATCTTTCACCATGTCTAATTGAAATGCCTACACGTATATGAAGAATATCACTTTTAGAGCACCTATGTCATGATCAGTGGCGCAACTAGAACCCTCAGGGCCCCGATGCAAGAAACCATGAAGGGCCCCCCTGGCAGGGCCCTTTCCTCGGAGCCCGGTCGCAAGTCACTTGTGCCTCTAATCACTCAAGTCCCCAATTACGTCTAAGTATCATACGTGTGAATTTACTAACGACATGTGGAGAGA
>BLSH010129094.1:1075646-1098728 GCA_018402905.1 Glandirana rugosa | reverse complement strand
GATGGCGTTCCCGCCCATAGAGTGGATCCACCGCTTTTGGGTGAGGAGTGCATCGGCCAATTCGATTGGGCAGTGTGACGCTGGGGGGAGTCTGCAGGAGTTCCCAGGTGCACTTGAGGATCCCACTACACTTTAGTCCGTCTAGCAGCTGCACCAAAGCACACAGCCAATCTGCGGGAGTTCCCAGGTGCATGTAAGGATCCCATTACACTTTAGTCTGCCTAGCAGCTGCAGCACAAGCATACAGCCAGCCACACTGAACACTCATTATCAGTTCAAGATAATTTTTCATCCATTTACTTGCAACACATCAGCTTCTTTTTCATCTTTGTCATGTTTCTTGTCTATATTCTTTCCCCCTTTTTCTTGTCCTTTCTTTTTCTTAGACCCTTTCATTCTCTGATTTTAATTTTTATCACACTTTTTTCCCCTCCTTTCTCACCCACCACCCTTCCCATTTCTCTTCCATTCCCCTTTTTTCAATCTCCATTGGTTTCACTAGTTCACACCACACACTTCCACCCACTTGCATTCACACATTTATTTCCTTCCCATGTTTGTTTTTCAGCATACACGCTTCAATATTCATTGGACATTCCCTTTTTCAATTGGGACCTTGCAGTGTGCCTGGCTATCTCTCAGCAACCTCCCTCCTCAGCTCCCGTTGCAGGCGCGGTTGACGCTTCCAGGCCTTCCGTGGTATACACTCCATTGGCAAGTAAGTGTACAATCCTTCTCCCCTACTATTATTGTAATCTTTTTGCATTCGCACTGACATAATTTTTTACATATATATATAAATTGCAGATTTTGATGCATTGCCCCTGAAGAGTGTGGTATTCACACGAAACGCATCAGGCTTACGACATGCACATACTTCTTTATACCAGAATTCTTTTACCAGCGATCAGCGATTTTGACAACTGGGCCCATGAGATACATATACACCTCTTGACCACAGTATTTGACTATCAGCGACTCAAGATCACAAATAATCATATGCCTGTCATTCATAATTACCACAGGGGTAGACCCCCCTTTTGGTTGTGACACTGTATACATGCTAGCACCATGGGGGTTAATTCCCCTGTGGTCGCTACATCTCACATGCATTGGCACCTCTGGGGTAGATCCCCCTGGGGTTATAACATTGCATGTAGAAATTTATCATCGTTTTGTATACCGTACATTTGGCAGCCTATCGTTCTTGGGCACATACCATGTGTATCTGGTTTGTGCCTATTACATGCATACGTTTTTATACAACGTTTTCAACATCCAGTGATCGGGGATTGTGATGTTTGGGCTTATGATATGCATATATTCTGTTACATCTTCATATATTTATTTCTGTTGACTAATTATTTTTACATGCTTGCCAGTGCCACTAGGGCAGCCCCCTTCGTGGTTGTGATATTGTGGGTACATTAGCTGCTACTGGGGTAGATCCCCCTGTAGCTCTGCAATACTGTACCGACACTAAATATTGATACATGTCAGCCCACCACTTGGGGTAGATACCATATGTACTTGTTTTAAACGTTTTGAATAAAGATATCACCGTTTAACTAATTGACTCTTTGTTCTCGCATGCCCACCTCATTTAAAGTCCCAAAACTTCCTCTTCTATTTAACTTTTCTTTTACTTTTTATTTTTACGCTGTCTTTTTTAAAAAAAAATAATTTGATCATTTTTATTCCTATTACAAAGAATGTAAACATTCCTTGTAATAGAAAAAAGCATGCCATGCTCTTAAATATGAGTTGCGTATGAATTGTTTATGGTTTATTGATTTTGCATTCATGACATGAGGGTGATGTTAGCAAATTTTTCACAGTGCACTTTCAATTCCTTTTCCGTTGCGCTACTCATTGCAATATTTTTATGGTTAACTTTAAACTGATAACCTGTAAAGGCATTTAAAAACGTCGCCCACTGTTTTTCAAATTTTAGGTCTGACATGTTTGATATAGTATCTACATAATAATTTACATACGACAACCTCACCTTTTTTTTTTTTTACCAAAATCTGGTATAATATTGTGTTTGCAGTAAAATTAATTTTAGAGTATTCGCTCCTGAAAGATTTTTTTGATGAGTGCAAGAAATAGCAGCACAAAGGAAACATATTGATTGTAAGGAATGTCCCTATTGCTTTTTTTCCCTATCTTTATTAGGCTTAGACTTAGGCTTGCCATACATTAAAGTGGAAACTTACCCTTAACAACTTGATAAAAATGTTCTTTACCAAGGAACATACATTCTACATCAATACTAGGCTACCAAAATTAGTGTGTGCTATAAATTTCCTCCATCATTTCTCATGTTTCTTCTTGCAGGAAAATGCCATTTTGCTGAAGCCAGAGACCCTGAACAGTAGTAAACCATAAAGCAGAACTAAACCCATTGATTTTAATGGTTCCAAAAAAACAGATACATTTCTGGAATGCCAGGATTGCCAATAGTGACATTTGCTGGTGTGTCCTCAACCAAACAATCAAACCATCAAATGGCTGGTATCATAACTGATCACATGTGCAGCACCATGGCAGTTGCAGATCAAACAGAAGCAGCTTTATAGGCTGTAAAGGATAGGAGGGTTTAATTCCACTTTAAAGCCCCATTCACACATGCAGTGTTAATTTTAGCAGAAAAACTGGATTTTTTTCTACTTACCGTAAAATCCCTTTCTTTGAGTTCATTGACGGACACAGCAGCTCCATCTTGACCTTAGGGTTATATTGCCACCTTCAGGAGTAGGACTAGGCAGACAACAAATATCAAAAAAACAGCACAGCTCCACCCAGGGGCAGTCCTCACTGGTAGTAACCCTCCACCCTGCAACAGATAGCTCAGTTCGTAACAAGCAGTACAAACAGGAGTGGCGGGTGCTGTGTCCATCAATTAACTCAGAGAAAGGGATTTTACGGTAAGTAGAAAAAAAAATCCCGTTTTCTCTTTCTTTCATTGATGGACACAGCAGCTCCATCTTGACCTTAGGGGCATCCCAAAGCAATGACAAAACGAGGGGTGGGTAAGACGAAAACAAAAGCATCCACCCAACAGAACCCCTGGTGGGTAACCAGAAATAAACCTCAGCCAGCCACTTGAAAAACTTTGTGGCCAAAGGCTGCATCCGAGGATGCCAAAACATCAACTTTGCAAAACTTGGAAAAAGTGTGCACAGACGACCAAGTAGCCACCTTGCACACCTGAGAGACAGATGCTTGATGTCAGAAAGCCCAGGAAGTGCTAATCGTCCTGGTAGAGTGAGCCGTGACCGGAAAGGGGGGCTCTAGACCCCTAACAGCATAAGCTTGTATCACGGTTGGTCTAATCCAACGAGATATAGTAGCCGAGGAGGCCGCAAGGCCCTTGCGTGGACCATCCACCACGACAAACAGTGAATCCGACCTCCAAAAAGAGGCCGTGGCTGCCAGGTACACCCTAAGGGCCCGAAACAACATCCAACGAATGCAGGGCAACCTCCTTAAGATGAGATGGCCGTGGACACAAGGAAGGGAGGACAATGATATAGAAAGACAACACCACCTTCGGAAGAAAAGAAGGGGACGTGCGCAAGACTGCCTTATCCCTGTGCAGGAGTGCAGGACCAAATAGGGAGACCTGCAGGACAAAGCCACCAACTCCAACACCCTACGGGCGGATGTGATGGCCATCTTTTGCGAAAGCGTAAGCAACGGGATATTCTCAAACGGTGGCTTCTGAAGCATGGTAAGAACCAGATTAAGGTCCCATGGCGCCATAGGCGAATGTACCCGTGGACCGACATGCCGAACCCCCTGAACAAAAGTACGAATCAAGGAATGAGTGGCCAAAGGCCGCTGGAAAAAGATCGCCAGAGCAGAGATCTGACCCTTTATCATGCTCAACGCCAGCTTATGATCAAGCTCATTCTGCAGAAACGCCAGAATCCTAGAGACTGAGAAGGAATGTGGATTCCACCCCCCATCCTCGCACCAGGAAATGTAAGCCCTCCAGGTGCGTTGGTATATCTTTTGGGAAGTGGTCATACTTGCCTTA
Organism: Glandirana rugosa; assembly: GCA_018402905.1. NCBI lineage: Eukaryota > Metazoa > Chordata > Amphibia > Anura > Ranidae > Glandirana > Glandirana rugosa. The sequence goes on along the minus strand of BLSH010129094.1, from coordinate 1,094,683 downwards.
AGCATAGTAGGTATCACCGAAGCTGAGACCCCCTGGTCCCTTAACAACTGGCATTCAATAGCCAAGCCGTTAAAGCCAGAGAGGGTAAAACAGGATGCAATATGGGCCCCTGGGACAGTAGGTCCTCGCTTAGCGGGAGTCGCCAAGGGGCATCCACTACCATCTGTACCACATCTGCGTACCAAGGACGCCATGGCCAGTCTGGAGCGATGAGAATGACTGGTATCCCCTCTGCCTCTATTCTGCACAACAGACGCAGAAGAAGCTTGAGAGGGGGAAAGACATAGATGAGCTGATACCGAGCCCACGGTGCCACCAAAGCATCCGCCGCATCCGCCAAAGGATCTCTTGTCCTGCTCACAAAAGCCTGCACCTTCCGATTGATGCGAGACGCCAGCAGATCCACATCCGGCGTGCCCTATCACAGACAAATCTGTTGGAAGATTTCTGGGTGCAGAGACCACTCTCCCTGATCCAGCATCTGCCGGCTGAGGTAGTCTGCTTGCCAGTTTTCTACGCCCGGAATGTGAACGGCGGAGAGCGTCGGCACGTGAAGGTCAACCCACCTCAGAATGTGGGACACTTCCGTCGCCGCTGCTGAACTTCTCGTCCCCCCTTGATGATTTACGCATGCCACGGCCGTGGCATTGTCTGATTGAATCCTAACGGGATGCCCGTGCAACCGTCCCGTCTACTGGGAGAGACAAAGTCTGATCACACGGAGCTCCAGGACATTGATTGGGAGACGAGATTCCTTCGATGACCAGAGGCCCTGGGCCGACAGCAACCCCAGAACTCCCCCCCCCCAGCCGGTCAGGCCGGCGTCCGTCGTGATCACCGTCCAGTGAAGAGGAAGAAAAGATCTCCCGAATCGAAGGCTCTGGTCTGACGGTCCACGCAGATTGTCCGATCCAGGAACGATGGAGATTTGTCCCACTGCGAGAGGATCTCCCTCTGCAGAACACTGGTGTGACACTGGGCATACGGGAACGCCTCGAAGGAGGATATCATGAGACCCAGAACCCACATGCACAAACGGAGGGATGACCACTTCTGGGATAGTGGCGAAGGAACCGCTGACTGAAGAGTTTGGAGCTTGGCTGGTGGAAGGAAAACCTTTGCCTGGGCAGAATCGACGATCAACCCCAAGTATTCCAGTCGGTGAGACGGAATCAGCACAGATTTTGGGAGATTCAGTACCCAGCCGAACTCCTGCAGAGTCTGCATGGTGATCGCCAAATTTTCCCTCAACGCTGACTCCGACTCCGCTTGCAAGAGGAGGTCGATTTTCTCAATTTTTTATATACTACTATGTAATTGTTCCTAATTCTTTATTGGAGTGGAGATTTGTTCTTTTCTGCTGGAGCGCATGTGATTTTTTTGATTTTGTGAACACAATGTATTTTTGTTTTGTTTAAGCTCAATTTTTAAACATTTCAACTTCATTTTTGTAAGGAATGTCCCTATTGCTTTTTTTCCCTATCTTTATTAGGCTTAGACTTAGGCTTGCCATACATTAAAGTGGAAACTTTAATGGTCCAGTAGCTTTGCCCATTCCATGAGGGTCTGCGACACCAAAGCAGTGGCCAACACTGGTCGAAGCGCCTAGCCCTCCAGAGTGAACATAGAACAGGTAACTGCCTTGGCCTTTCTATAAACCGGGTCCTTGAAAGACAGCGTGCCCTCTACCGGGATCGTGGTCGCCTTGTTCAACCTCAACGCGAAAAAGGGGGGGTTAAAGATGGGAGGCAACGCCCATTTTTTCAGCAGACTGTCCTCGAATGGATAGCTCACCGAAAACTGTCTCGGAACAGGGAAGGAGATCTGAGGCCGTTTCCGTTCCCTGTAAATAAACTTATCGAAATAAGGCAGGTAAGGGAAAACCTTGGCTGCTCGGGCCGGCTTATAAGACCCGAAGGGAACAGCCACCTTCTGCGATGCACCAGCTGCATCCTCCAGCTTCAGAGTATTGCATACCATGGTAATTAGGGTGCACATTTTCGTGTGCGGCAACCGTCGCCGACAATTCCTCCTCACTATCCGAGGAATCTGGGACCTCGCCATCAGACAGCTCAAGGGGGGGTCCCTGCCATCATGGCAGAGCCCCCTTCAGGGTCAGAGTCCTCCCTTAAGGAAGTAGGGGCCGCTTCTTAACCGCCTTACGCCCGCACACGACACCTCTACCTGGGAGACTAACAATTCCAGGACCGCCGACAGAGCGTCAAGGGGAACCGTAGCCCCAGAGGCGCTGGTTGCCACCGCGGGGGGGAACTGGGGAAGGGACACCCGCAACAGATGCCATGTCTCTGCCCACCCTGACCGGACACCACCTGGGACAGAGGGCCTAGGTACCAGGGAGCAAGGGGCGCCCCCCTCAGCGAGCTATAATTGGCCAGGAAGGGGAGGAAACCCCCAGGACTCACCACCTGCTGCCCCCACGATCAGGGAGAGGAGAGCTGTGCCTGCTGCTGCCTTGCTGCTGCTGCTTTGCATACCTGCGCTGCCGCTATGCTGCTGTGTCCCTGTGCCACGAGGTAGTGGGCCCCAGACCCAGCTTCCTGGAAAAGCCCCTCCCCTGCACACACTGGAGGCCCCACATCCTCCTCAGCAGCGATCTCCAAGAAAATGGCAGCCGATCGCCCACACAACAGGCCCTAATAGGCGGCCAGACCGCCGTAAAATGGGCGCCGCGGCTACATCAAAATGGCCACGGCTACCGCAAAATGGCAGCCAGAGCCGGCCCAGAGCAATGGCGGTGGTCGGAGCACGAGGGCGGGAGGGGGCACGGACCATGCACTCGGCCACAAGTGGAGAAAGGACCCCAGGGGGGACAGGGCAACGGCAGTGGAGCAGCGCAGCAGGATAGGCAGACCAGGGAACCCGGATCGGAGGGGGGAGGAGGGGTGGGGGATAAAACCCACCCGACCACATCAGGGGGTACCCGCCTGCTCCACCCGCACTCCAGCGGGGGGCACTACTTACCCATCCACATCGGGGATGCGGGTATCCCACTCTAGACAGATCTGCCACCCACCCAGAGCGGGGGGGCTGTCGGCCATGGTAGTACTGTGACTCGGACCTAGGGTGCCTGGTCAACCCACCAGCAGCCCCGTCCAGGCCGGGGCCTGACGCGTCCGACCCAGCACGGAGTTTAGGTCTGTGTGCGTTTGATGGCTGGGCTGGGGAGACTACCTGGATCTATATTATCCAGCCTGTCACCCAGCCCAGGACTTGATAGCCGACTTCATGTTGAAGAAAGGAAAAAAGTGAAATAGAAAAACAGAGGAACCACAGGTCCCAGCAGGGAGCTAGATCCTCCTAGACTAAGCAGAAAAAACTGAGCTATCTGTTGCAGGGTTACTACCAGTGAGGACTGCCCCTGGGTGGGGCTGTGCTGTTTTTTTTTATATTTGTTGTCTGCCTAATCCTACTCCTGAAGGTGGCGATATAATCCTAAGGTCAAGATGGAGCTGTTGTGTCCGTCAATGAACAAAAGAGAAATTTTGATTTAGTTTTAGTCTTTTGAATAAAATGTCATTTTAGTTTTAGTCCCATTTTAGTCATCTGCAATTGTTTTAGTTTAAGGCCTGATTCACACCTATGCATTTTTAGTTCTTTTTGCAGTTTTGCACTACAGAACGTGTTGCATAGGAAACTGTTAAATGGACTGTAGCGCAAATCTGCAAAATTAACTAAAAATGCATAGGTGTGAATCAGACCTTAGTCATATTTAGTTGACTAAATCTGCAGTACATGGTATGGTACAGGTGGTCCCCTAGTTACAAACATCCGACTTATGAATGACTCCTACTTACAAATGGAGGTAGACAACAGGAAATCTACCCCTAGGAAGGGAAATTCACTCCTGTAAGGGTTATTATGGGAAAATGGTGTCTCCACTGAAGCTTTATCACCAAGGCTTGTTTCCAAAACAAACCAAAATTTTCAAAATCCAATTATCATTGGGACAGGAAGTGAGGTGAAATCTTCTGAACAGAAACATAGACAGCAAAACGAACATTACAGGGGTGTTAACCCTTCCCTATGCTATCCAAAAAGCTTAAAAATAGTTTTTTTGGCTGAAGCTACACTTAAAAAATGTACCTGTTCCGACTTACAAACAAATTCAACTTAAGAACAAATCTACAGACCCCATCTTGTTTGTAACCCGGGGACCGCCTGTATTAAGGTTTGAAGAAACACACACATACAGATTTAGCCGCTCTGGGTGATCTGAGAAGGCCTGTAATGCTGCACAGTGCTCTGGACAGCGGTCTAAGGAGGCCTGTAATGCATTGCACAGTGCTCTGGACGGTGGTCTGAGGAGGCCTTTCATGCACACAGTGCTCTGGACGGTGGTCAAAGGAGGCTTGTAATGCTGAACAGTGCTAGATGGTGGTCTCAGGTCTGAGAGATGGCCTGTAATGCAGTGCTCAGGATGCCGGTGGTCAGAGGAGGCCTGTAATGCACACAGTGCTCTGGATTGACAGTGGTTTGAGGTGAGGCTTCAGCCTTTAATTGTAATGTACACACTCACAGTGGGTGCTCTCTGCTCTGGACTCATGAGTCGGGAGTGGGACTCGGTAGGCCTGTAATGCACAGTGCTGCTGTGGACGGTTGTCTGAGGATCCAGAGGCTTGAAATGCTGGCTGCATAGTCCCTTGCTTGCTGGGAGTGGAAGCAGGTGGAGCACCATGGAAACTGGAAGTTAGTTCATGAAGGTAAGGGTCCCTGCCTCACATTTTCGTTTCATTTTGTCACTGTAAAAATGCCCCCAACAAAAATTTTGACTAAAACGTTTTCGTTGACAAAATTAACACTGCACACATGTGGACCGTTTGTCTGTTTTCCATCCATCCATCCATCGATGGATGAAAAACGGACATCAATGCATCTCTATGGAAACAGACATAAACAGATGATCATCAGTTTACATCTGTATTTGTCAACATCCATTTTTTAAATGGATCAAAGCCCTATTTTCCTATTTTTGTTGCATTAAAAAAAACGTAACAGAGGAAAAACGGATGTAAACAGACAAATGGTCCTTTTTGCATTGGTAGTGGATGTAAAAAAAATTGAGCAACTGATTAAAAACTGATGTAAACTTCATCCTTTTTTCTTTCAAAGGGACCTAAGGCTGTCGACAGATCGGCCTCTACAAATTCAGCAGTGCCTAAAAATGTAGAGCAACTGAGCATGTGTGGAGTAGGGTGAAACAGTGTATTACTGGATTTTAAACAGTGTATGCACTTATTTTTTTATGTTTTACCCAGCTATACCTGCAAAAGGGGCCAGCCTGCAGTCATCTAGCAGGGCTTAATTTTCGGACAAAAGTCCCACATAAAGCGGAGTTCCACCCAGAAAACTTTTTTTTTACATCATTCAAGTCCTTTGCCTATATAGACTTACCTTTGAAGGAAAAAAAAAATTATACTCACCCTAAGTCGCTTGTTGCTAGGTGGTCTCTGTGATCTGCCCCTTTTAGGTCCTAGGCTCTTCTCCTCACTTCCTTCTTTGCCTGGCCTCCTGGAAGATGTGACTCATCATTTCCCAGGAGTCAGTGGGCTTCCCTTTACTGTAAAATTGTGTTATTTCCAGACAGGAAATTACGCAATTTAAGGTGGACCGAGATCGAGGAGTGCATGATGGTTACCCACCATGCACTTCTTTCAGGAAGAGATGCCAGGAGACTACGGATGGGCTTCAGGTGCCCTCACCTAAAATGGAAAAGTCCAGCAGTGAGAGAAACAAAATTGTGAGTAAAAAATACATGGAATTACTAGGCGGTTTGAAAGTAAGGAAACAAAAGATTGCATCTATTTAGTATTAAAAGAGTGGATGCCAAAAAAAAAAAAACAATTTTCTGGGTGGAACTCTGCTTTAAATCAAATTTTCTTTTCTCCAACCTCGGGTTGAAGGAAATAAAATTGCTTAATTCCCCAATCAACACATTCAGTGTTGATCGGGAAATCCCTTCCACTGTGCTATTGTATTCTGACAGTGGGAGGTTTCCCTGTCGTCAGAATACGATCACTGCTGATGGCAGCAATCGTACAATAAAAATAAAACCAGACAGGCGGCTTGTACTGAAGTAGATTGATAAAGCGAAGGATTGAGCACTTTTATCGAAAAGCAGTGAGGACACGATTGGACAATAACTGATAACTGAACATTTTTTGGACGTATTGATACAGCTTTTATTGCCTATTATTTTATTTGTGTAAGTTCATTTCATGAGTGAAGTGCACTTTAAGAATATATAGTATACTCTTGCAATGGATGTAAAAGGAAACACCGCCATACTTCTTCAGTAATAAAAACTTGTTAATTCCAGAGCATACAGTGGGGTACGGAAAGTATTCAGACTCCCTTAAATTTTTCACTCTTTGTTATATTGCAGCCATTTGCTAAAATCATTTAAGTTCATTTATTTTCCTCATTAATGCACCCCATATTGACAGAAAAACACAGAATTGTTGACGTTTTTGCATATTTATTAAAAAAGAAAAACTGAAATATCACATGGTCCTAAGTATTCAGACCCTTTGCTATGATACTCATATATTTAACTCAGGTGCTGTCCATTTCTTGTGATCATCCTTGAGATGGTTCTACACCTTCATTTGAGTCCAGCTGTGCTTGATTATACTGATTGGACTTGATTAGGAAAGCCACACAACTGTCTATATAAGACCTTACAGCTCACAGTGCATGTCAGAGCAAATGAGAATCATGAGGTCAAAGGAACTGCCTGAAGAGCTCAGAGACAGAATTGTGGCAAGGCACAGATCTGACCAAGGTTACAAAAAAATTTCTGCTGCACTTAAGGTTCCTAAGAGCACAGTGGCCTCCATAATCCTTAAATGGAAGACATTTGGGACAACCAGAACCCTTCCTAGTGCTGGCCGTCCGGCCAAACTGAGCTATCGGTGGAGAAGAGCCTTGGTGAGAAAGGTAAAGAACCCACAGATCATTGTGGCTGAGCTCCAGAGATGCAGTCGGGAGATGGGAGAAAGTTGTAGAAAGTCAACCATCACGGCAGCCCTCCACCAGTCGGGGTTTTATGGCAGAGTGGCCCGACGGAAGCCTCTCCTCAGTGCAAGACACATGAAAGCCCGCATATAGTTTGCTTAAAAAAAAAAAAAAACACACCTGAAGGACTCCAAGATGGTGAGAAATAAGATTCTCTGGTCTGATGAGACCAAGATAGAACTTTTTGGCCTTAATGCTAAGCAGTATGTGTGGAGAAAACCAGGCACTGCTCATCACCCGTCCAATACAGTTCCAAACAGTGAAGCATGGTGGTGGCAGCATCATGCTGTGGGGGTGTTTTTCAGCTGCAGGGACAGGACAACTGGTTGCAATTGAGGGAAAGATGAATGCGGCCAAGTGCAGGGATATCCTGGAGGAAAACCTTCTCCAGAATGCTCAGGACCTCAGACTGGGCTGAAGGTTTACCTTCCAACAAGACAATGTATACTGCTCGTAGCTGCATTTATACCCAATTAATTTCATGAAATTAACACGTCTTTATTAGGAGAGAAATATTGCAATATTCATAAGGTACAGCTGTAATGCTGTGCTTCTCTGCCCTGGCAGGAATTATACCCTCTCATCATATTCAGCAGGCAGTACCGCTGCCAAATTTGACCTATTCAAGGGGATGGGACCGCATGGCAAACTGCAATTGAATTTACAGGTATAAAACAGGCGGTGGAGGCGGCGACATCTCTCTTCCCAGCCACCTTTCAAATATTAGGGTTGCACCGATACTGATTTTTTTTTATCGGCGAGTATGACTACCGTTACTATCGGTCAAGTACTTGCCGACACCAAGTACCGAAACTTTGCAGTGTGATTTGAGTCAATACAACAAAAATTGGCCCAAATCACAATGCATAGAATCTCATGCAATTTCTGTGTGTTTTTTCAATAGTACTCAAAAGGCTACTAAAAAACAAGGCTAAGGATAAGAGCAACAATACAAATGATAAAAGGAGTTTATAAAAAAAAAAAAAAAAAAACTGTCTGACCAGTGCCCAGCAATGCAGCCAGCCTTACCAGTGCCCAGCAATGCAACCTCATCAGTGCCCAGCAATGCAGCCACCCTCACCAGTGCCCAGCAATGCAGCCTCACCAGTGCAGGGAATTAGAGAGAGGAGAGTAAGAGGAGGACCGGCCGGGATCATCAAAAGGCCGCTGTGACAGCTTTGATTTGAATTGCTGCGCACCTACCGTCACAGAAAGCCCCGCCTCCTGGATCAGCCCCTATGATAGACAGCACACGTCCCAGCATTGGACCAGTGTGCTATCTATCAACGGAGCCGATCCAGGTCGTCATCAATCAAAGCTGTCACAGTGGGCGACACCGGCCTGACACCCCCCCCAATGTGTGGCACCAGGGGGGACTGCCCCTGTTGGTATGCCACTGGCTTACCAGGTATCGGAATAAGCATTGGAGCATTTGCAAGAGTACAGTACTCGTGCAAATACTAGGTATCGGCAACGATAGGTATTGGTGCAACCCTACCAAATACCTTCTGAAAATCCACTGCGGCCCTGAGGCCCCCTGCGAGCACCAGCCGATCCATTCTTGTGCCAGAATTTGCAAAAATTATCCCAACATGATATTGGTTTTATTAATTTCCGATTTCCTTAGCTCTGAAATGAAGGCAATTCCTGTTAAATTTGTTGCAGCATTTATGACAAAGTAAACCAGTGTTGCAGTGAAAGTGGAACTTCACTCTAAAACGGTAGCGGTGCTCTTTTTGTAATACTTCCCCTTCATCAAATTGGCAGTTTTTTTTTTTTTTTTGGGGGGGTACCTATTTCTTCACAACATCCATGATGGAGGCACCGGGGACACACAGACCAGCCTGGGTGAGGACAACACTGGATCTCTGGACAGGCAAGTGTCCTTTTGTTTAAAGTCAGCAGCTACTGTACTTTTAGTTGCTGACTTTTAATTTTTTTGTTAACAGACTTCAGATCCCCTTTAAAAATGTTTTTTTGTTGCATGCTTCGAATATAGCTCTTGAATTTATTCTTTAATTAATCTGGCAGCTTTCCATATATATCAATAACTCCAAAATTCTGTTGCAATGTCTGCATTGAGCCTCACAGTACATACCCTTTAAATTATTTCATTATTTTCCAGCATGTTAGCAAGAAGACTACAGCCATTAATTCTCAATGCCCCATAGATCAAGTGGAGTTTAGCTTTCAAAAGGATTAAAAGGAAACCACTATATAATGGTTTAAGTGCCAGTTCACACTGGAATCACACATCCAAGCATGCATTTTCACATACAGTTGTGCTCATAAGTTTACATACCCTGGCAGAATTTATGATTTCTTGGCTATTTTTCAGAGAATATGAATGATAACACAAAAACATTTCTTTCACTTATGGTTCGTGTTTGGCTGAAGCCATTTATTATCAATCAACTATGTTTACTCATTTTAAATAATAATGACAACAAAAACTATCCAAATGACCCTGATCAAAAGTTTACATACCCTGGTGATTTTGGCCTGATAACATGCACTCAATTTAACACAGATGGGTGTACCCATCCTCACCTGTGATCTGTTTGCTTGTAATTAGTGTGTGTGTATAAAAGGTCAATGCGTTCCTGGACTCCTGACAGACCCTTGCATCTTTCATCCAGTGCTGCACTGACGTTTCTGGATTCTGAGTCATGGGGAAAGCAAAAGAATTGTCAAAGGATCTGCGGGAAAAGGTAGTTGAACTGTATAAAACAGGAAAGGGATATAAAGATATCCAAGGAATTGAGAATGCCAATCAGCAGTGTTCAAACTCTAATCAATAAGTGGAAAATGAGGGGTTCTGTTGAAACCAAACCCCGGTCAGGTAGACCAACTAAAATTTCAACCAAAATTCAGCTAAAATTCTTGGCTGAATGGGCCATTACGGCACCTTAACCTCGATGAAATGCACACCTGAACTATTTCTGGCAAACGCAATTCCTTTACAAATGTGCGTTGTTGGGAGCTGAAGGGCTGGTATGTTGATTTACTAAAGGCACAGAGACAAGTTACTAAGCAAAGTGAAAGCTAACTGAGCTTTGCAAATGGGATGACACTGAGGTTGATTTACTAAAGGCAAATATACTGTGCACTTCAGCTGAATTTGCTCTAGATCTGAGGGAAAGCTCTGAAATGAGGGCGAGTTCTGCTGACTTCCATCATCCAATCATGTACAAGCAAAAACCGGGATTTTTTGACTTACTGTAAAATCCCTTTCTCTGAGTTCGTCGACAGCCACAGCAACAACTCTTAGGACTAAGTGGGTTATACTGCCCTCTTCAGGAGTTTACTAGGCAGAACAGGCAGTTCTAAAAGAAAAAAAGAACAGTAACAGACACAGCCCCTGCCAGGGGGCAGTCCCCACTGGCAGATAACCCCACACCCAGCTCTGCTAGCTCAGTTCATAACAAGCAGTGCAACATCAGAGGGGTGGGTGCTGTGCCTGTCGACGAACTCAGAGAAAGGGATTTTACGGTAAGTCAAAAAAATCCTGTTTTCTCTTTCGTTCGTCGACAGGCACAGCAACTCTTAGGACTAAGTGGGACGTCCAAAAGCAGTGCCAAAAATGAGGGGTGGGTAACTGAACTACACCCAACTGAACCCTCGGTGAGGAAACTTTGCGGCCAAACGCAGCATCCGAGGATGCTAAAAACATCAACTTTGTAAAACCTTGAGAAGGTGTGCACAGAGGACCAAGTAGCCGCCTTGCACACTTTAGACACAGACGCCTGATGTTGAAAAGCCCAGGAAGTGCTAATCGCCCTGGAAGAGTGAGCCGTCACCGGAAAGGGAGGCTCCAGACCCCGAAAAGCATAAGCTCGGGACACCGTCTGTCAAATCCAATGTGAGATAGCGGCCGAAGAGGCCGCCAAACCTTTGCACGGGCCATACACCATGACAAAAGAGCGTCTGACCTCCGAAAAGGAGTCTGTGGATGCCAGATACACCCGCAGGGCCCGAACAACATCCAGGGAGTGCAAAGCGACCTCCTTAGGGTGAGACGGGCGCAGGCAAAGCGAAAGAAGGACAATGTACTCATTGATGTGGAAAGATGACACCACCCTTGGCAAAAAAGAAGGTGACTGATGCAAAACCACCTTATCCTTATGTAGGACCAGATAAGGAGACCTACAAGACAGAGCCACCAACTCAGACACCCGCCGGGCGGATGTGATAGCCATCAGGAAAGCCACTACCTGCAAAAGCAACTGCAGAGAGATTTCCCTGATAATCACAAAAAAGTGGCTTCTGAAGCACAGAGAGGACCAAATTGAGGTCCCATGGCGCCAAAAGCGACCGTACCTGGGGGGCAACCTGCCGAACCCCCTGCATGAAAGTACGAATCAATGAATGCGTCACCAAAGGACGATGAAAAAAGATCAGCCCTCAGCAGCCCTGTGATCAAGTCGGAAGTGACGAAACGCGTCGGACGTGGCTACACGGCGGCCCGAGGAGAGCTGATGCATCAGACACACCAGAGGCTAGGACGCTCACTAGGAAGAGGAGAGGGGCGAGGAACGGCTGACTGGTAGATGTCTCTGCTTTTCACACTGCGATTGATACTATGATTTGATGTAAGCGCAATTTTATCCTTTTTGAATAAATTCACCTGTTTAAGAGATACGCTATGAGGAATCTTCTTTGTTTCTTATGATTGATAAATGGGAGATCGATTGTTTCCTGGAAGTGTGGACCTCAACTAAGGGAGATTTGGCTGAGGTTTTCTCTGATACACAGGCGATTTTAATCCAGACATCTGGTAAGCCCCTAGTGTGATCACCTGCATGCGGTCTTTTAATGGTGATGGAAACAAGTTTGAAGGATTGATGCTGCACACTTTGAGGAGGACTGTTTATGGACACTTTTATTGTCACATTGACACCAGTTTTCTTGCACTTATAGTTTGCACTGGCACTTTTTTGCGACTTTGCACAAACTTTTGCACAGTATTTGCATTATTTGCACTATGGTTTATTGATATGCATAAGATTTATGGATTTTAGCGCTGCTTTTTACTATGATTGAATATAATGAACGATATTATTGATTTATTTTAATTAGAGCAGCAGCTGTGTATTTATGTATTTACTCTTTATTTACACATATTTACACATATTCACATGAGTATCATTATTTATGATTGGAATTTTTAGCACGGTGTTTCAATTATTTATGATGAAAAAAGATCGCCAGAGCAGAAACCTGAACCCTGATAGTGCTCAACGCCAGTTTCTGGTCGAGGCCCCCCGGCTTCGCACCAGGCGATGTAAGCCTTCCAGGTACGGTGGTAAATCGTACGTGAAGTGGCATGACAAGCCTTCGACATGGTAGGAATCACCGAGTCCGAGACCCCACAATCCCTTAACACCTGGGATTCAATAGCCAGGCTGTTAAAGCCACAGAGGGTAAAGCAGGGTGCAGGATGGGTCCCTGGGACAGAAGATCCACGCGAAGCGGGAGCCACCAGGGAACGTCCACCACCATCCGTACCACGTCTACGTACCAAGGACGCCGTGGCTAACCCGGAGCTACCAGAATGGTCGGGATACCCTCCGCTTCTATTCTGCGCAGAAGGCGGGGAAGCAGTTTCAGAGGAGGAAGGCATGAGCCGATACTGAGCCCACGGAGCTACAAGAGCATCTGCCGCGACCGCTAGGGGGTCCCGTGTCCTGCTCATGAAGGTCCGCACCTTCCGATTGAGACGGGACGCTAGTAAGTCCACGTCCGGGACACCCCATCTCAGACAAATCTGACGAAACACATCCAGGTACAGGGACCACTCTCCCTGGTCCAGGCGCTGATGACTGAGATAGTCCGCCTGCCAATTTTCTACGCCCGGTATGTGGACGGCAGAGATTGCCGGAGCGTGGCTTTCTGCCCACCGCAGGATGGGAGCTACCTCTGAGGCTGCAGCCGAGCTTCTCGTCCCGCCCTGGTGGTTCACGTATGCCACAGCTGTGGCATTGTCCGACCGAATCCGGACAGGGTACCCGCGTAGTCTCGACGTCCAATGGGAAAGGCAGCCCCAAATCGCCCGCAATTCCAGTACATTGATCGGGAGACGAGACTCCTCCAGAGACCACCGTCCCTGGGCTGAGAGCAGCCCCAGGACTCCACCCCAGCCTGTCAGGCTGCCGTCCGTTGTGATAACTGGCCAGTGAAGGGGGAGGAAGGACTTACCCGACCGAGAGTCAGAGACCGCAGCCACCAGAGCAGCGAGGACCTTACTTGGTGGTCCATCCTGACCACCCGATCCAGGGAAGATGGGGACCCGTCCCCTCTCAGGAGAATCTCCCGTTGCAGAACCCGGGTGTGATACTGAGCATAAGGGACCGCCTCGAAGGAGGCTACCATTAGGCCCAGGACCCCATTACTGGGACAGCAAGGACCGAATCGCTGACTGAAGCGTCCGCCGCTTGGTTGGCGGAAGGAAAAAACCTTCGCCTGGGCTGCATCCAGGATCAGCCCCAGATATTCCAGGTGGTGGGACGGAATCAGAACCGACTTCGGGAGGTCGATCACCCATCCAAACTCCTGCAGTGGGCAGGGTGCTCGTCACATTGTCCCTGAGCGCTGGAGCCTACTCCGCTCGCAGGTGGTCGCCCCGATACGCCACCACCGCAATGCCCCTCTGCCTCAGCAGAGCCAGAACCGGCAGTTAGGTGAAAACCAGAGGCGCCGATGCCAGGCCAAATGGGAGGGCCACGAACTGGTCGTGATCCTCCCCAACCGCAAAGTGCGGGAAGCGCTGGTGCCGGGCGCAGATGGGAACATGCAGGTACGCATCCTTGATGTCGAAGGAGGCCAGAAAATCGCCCTGGTGCAGAGGCCGCCACTACCGAGTGGACTGACTCCATCCGAAACACAAACTTGTTGAGGTCCTTCATGTCCAGGATGGGACGAACCCCGTCCTTCGGAACCACAAATAGGTTGGAATAAAACCCTTGGGAACGTTCCGCCCATGGAACGAGAACAAATCACCCCTTGACCTAGCAGGTCCTGCACAGCCCCGAACAGGGCCCGCAGACAGCTGCAGGTTGGAGGCAAAGAACCTGTCTGGGGGGTGGGAACAGGATTCTATGATGTACCCCGAAGAGACAACCTCGAGCACCCAGCGGTCCGAGATACGAGAGGACCATCTGTCTGCAAATCGCAGGAGACGTCCCCCCACCTGAACACCGGGCAGGGCAACCCTTCATTCGGAGGAGCCTTGTCCTCTGGCTTGAGGCGCTTACGCGGCCAGGAATGCTTTTGACCACCCGCGGGGGCCTTAGTAGACTGTGAACCCTTGCCCGAGGAACGGAAGGGACGAAAAGGCCGCCTATGGGCCGGAAAGGAGGGGCCCTGTCGGCGACGGGAGTCTGAACTCCTCCTAGACTCTGGGAGAAAGGTGCCCTTCCCTCTCATGCGATCTTTGATCATCTCATCCAAGGGATCACCGAAGAGCCCCCCCGCTAGAAAGGCAAGTCCGCCAGGGCCTTCACCAAGACCGTGGACGCCTTGGATATCAAGGGAACGCCGCGTCCAGGGCTGCATCGCACAGATCCTGACCCACTTGGATCATGTGATCTGCAAGATCCACACACTAAGGAGACACCTGCGTCTTGCACAACTCGCTGTGTAGCAGCTTCGCCCACACTGTGCGCGTTTGCAACACCAGCGCAGAGGCCACAAAGGGCCGCATGGCAGACCCCGTTAGAACAAATCGGGATCTGACGCAAGCTTCTGCCTTCCTGTCAGCCGGGTTCTTAAAGGACGGCGTGCCTTCCACCGGAATGGCGGTCACCTTACTCAGGCGGGACACGAGGGGGGGGGGGGGAACAACCACGGGAGGTGATGCCCAGTTCTTCAATAATCTATCCTCAAAGGGATAACGCACAGCGAAACGCTGCGGAATGGGGAGGGAGCTCAGGGGCCGAGCCCAGTCCCTATAAACAAACTTATCCACATACGGAAAAAAACCTTGGCCGCCGGGTCTGGACCATATGACCCAAAGGGGACAGGCACTCCCCGAGAGGGTCCCGCTGCCAGTTGCGGGGTCTCACGCACTGAGGTGATCAGAGCGTCTACAAGAGCCCTCTTGTGCGCAGCAGCGGACGCCTCAGACTCATCCCCGCTATCAGGAGCGTCTGGGATCTCTCCATCCGACAGTTCAAGGGGGGTCCCCGCAACAGAGGAGCCCCCCTCGGGGTCCGAGTCCTCCCCAGAAAAAGGGGGGGCACGGGACGCTTTTTGGCGTCCCTGCGGTTCAACAGCGACTCTACCCGGGAGACCAACATCTCCAGAACTGTGGACATGGCGTCTACAAGGGAAGGGGCCTGAAATGCTGGCTGCAGGCACAGAGAGGTCCGGTGGGGAAGCACCCGCCTCGGCTGCCACACTGTCACCCACCCTGGCCGCTCCAGAAAAAAGAGACCTATTGCCAGGAGACCACTGCACCCCCCACCACAGGGGGCACCCCAGGGGGACTCACCACCCGACCAAAGAGCCGCCTGCTGCTGCTTTTGCTGCCTTCACCACTCCTGCTGCCCACACTGCCGCTGTGCACAGAGTCGCCACCAGGGAGATCCGCGCCGTGCTGGGGGGGGGGGGGGGTAAATCGGCGCCAGAATGGCCAGGACCGCCCCTCAGTACACATAGGCCTCCCATGTGTAGAAACCACAGGAAAATGGCCGCCAATGCACACTAGAGGCCGAAACCTCGTGTAACAGCGCCGCGCCTACACCAAAATGGCCGCCGAACGATCCCATGCATATAAATGCTTCCGGCTACAAGAAAATGGCGGCCGGACGCCGGCTAAATGGCCGCCGACGATCCCGAGGCACAGGGGGGGGGGTGGGCAGGGGTTGAGGTAGAGGGGGACCACTAGGGCCCATACACCCTGGGAGCCCCATGGAGGGGAAGGGAGGGTGCGACAGCGGGGTACCGAAGGGGTGGGGGAGGGGCACGAGTGAGGAAGAGGGGGGTAAGACCACCCACTATGCTCACCCCGGAGGGGGGACCCGCCAGCTTCCCCCCCGGGCCCCCGAAGGGGAGGGGGGCGTACTTACCCTATCTAGTCGGGCGGTGCCGGGGATCCCACCCGAGACAGCTTACACTCTCCCGGCTAGGCCGGAGGGAGCTGTCGGCCCTGGGTGCACTGCTTGCGATGGTGGGGCGTTTAACCCGCAGGGCCACCCCAGCGCGAAGCATCTGGTCTAATGGGTGATGGCCGGCTGGGGAGAGTACCTGGGTCCGAGACCCAGCCTGCTGCCCAGCACGGCTGCTTGATTGTAGTCTTCATCTGTGAGGCTGTCTCCTGACAACCAAAGTGGCCCAGAGAGGTACCACAGATCCCAACAGGGAGCCTAGGTCTAACTTCTTGCACTAGGCAGAGAAAACTGAGCTAGCAGAGCTGGGTGTGGGGTTATCTGCCAGTGAGGACTGCCCCCTGGGAGGGGCTGTGTCTGTTGCTGTTCTTTTTGCTGCTAGAACTGCCTGTTCTGCCTAGTAAACACCTGAAGAGGGCAGTATAACCCACTCAGTCCTAAGAGTTGCTGTGCCTGTCGACGAATGAAAGAGAAATGCTGTTTTTTTATTTCCCTTGCATGTGATTTATTATTCTTTGCAAAGTGGAGCAAGTGCACTTGCAGTGCACGGTATATTTGCCTTTAGTAAATCAACCCCTATGTTTGGTTCTATCAACCAATCGTGCTAGCAAAATCATTCTTTTTTTTGGCACCTGATGGGTATTTCTAGTAAACACATCTTTAACCTATTTACAATTATTCTCTTAGCAAAGTGGACATATGGTTTTCTAAGCGAATATTCACTATTCTATGGGCCCATCCAAGCGTATTCGCTGTGGTAATGCACCACATTGTGTATTGTGGTGCCATTTACATGCACTGTAATGTACTACCATGCATTGTGGTGGACTATGTTGCTCACGATGATGCATGCTGATTTTCTGGTACATTGGCAGCCCTTTAAAATGAATGTGCTGCTTAAAGCGTTTGTGTTGTCCGCTTTGTGATTTTTAGCTACAGGCAAGCCTATAATAAGGCTTACCTGTAGGTAAAATGAATATCTCCTAAACCTGCATGGTTTAGGAGATATTCACCTTGCATGCAGCCGCTGACGTCAGTGGCACATGCGGTCTGGCGGATCGTGCATGAACTTCAGAGCTCCTTGCCAGAAAGGAGGACTTCCGGGCGCATGTGTGGGAGTGATGTCATGGTGGCTCCGACCACTCACAGCACCGGAGCACGCAAACCCGGAAGAAATGCTGGGGCAACAGGTCGGCTCCCTCAGCGGTGTGCAGGCTTGGCTGCGTGGGCCTCGTTCTAACGTAAGCATTTCATAATGTGCTAGTATGCGATGCATACTAGCACATTATGCTTTTATCTTGCAGGTTTTTTTTTTCCTTCAGCGGTTTACTACCGCTTTAACGTGCAATCAAAGCCTCTGTATTTATTACTGTAATGCAGTCAGACTGCTAGTAATAAATAAGCTGATCTTAAGCTTTTTGTTCTTCCTTTCCTTAGTGCTGCAGCAAACTTTAAAACACCCTATTGTTGGCAGCAACTTGGAGGGTCCAGTGTGCCCATCAAGCCCCCTTGCACATTACATCAACCAACAGTGTTCTGAGGCTGGCTATACATCAAGCAACTTTCTTTCCTTCAACCATAGGGTGAAAAAAAGCAAAAAAAAAAAAGAAGCTGGTTGTACTGAATTGGATCGATCGATCAACTGCAGTATAACCAGCCTGCCCATAGATTGAAATTTAGATTTGTTTATGGTCTGCTTTACAGACCAGTGCTGTTGACTGGGGCAGTGTGGAGGAGGGTATGTTGGGCTTTTGGACAGCCAGGCCATTGCTTGGGTGTGAGAGCTTTCCAAGCTACTGGCAACTTTGTCCATCCCAAGTTCTAAAATGTTCATCAAGACCCCTTTCACACCAGGGCTGCCCGAGCGTTAGCGGTAAAACACTGCTAATTTGCGTCGCTTTACCACTCGTTATAGCGGCGATATGGCGACGCTATTCAGGCGGCAGCAGTGCGCTTTTAACCCCCCCATAAGGGGATAAAAGTGCTGGTTTGTTTTAAATGGGCAGGGGCGGTAGAGGAGCGGTGAATACACCGCTCCAAAGATGCGACTTGCAGGACTTTTTTTTTTTACCGTCCCACAAGCACACCGCCCTAGTGTGAAAGCGCATGGGCTTTCACACTGGGGTGTATGGGGGGGTTTTAAGGCGTTTTTCAGTCATGATTTTTAGCGCAAAAAAACCTGAAAAACGTTCTGGTGTGAAAGGGGTCTAAATGTTTTGCCCATATTGTCTGCCGGTACACGATTGCATAGATCTGTTCACTCATGCACCGATAATGAAGACCGGTTGCTCATGCTGCTTTTCCCCTTATGCAGGGTGCCCCTTCCATATAGTTTTCTGCAAGCAAAGTAAGATCTGTGTTTGCAAAGAGATTTGGTGCATACAGCATGTATATATACAGGGTGGGCCATTTATATGGATACACCTTAATAAAATGGGAATGGTTGGTGATATTAACCACTTCAGCCCCGGAAGGATTGGCTGCTTTAGGACCGGAGCCCTTTTTGCGATTCGGCACTGCGTCGCTTTAACTGACAATTGCGCGGTCGTGCGACGTTGTACCCAAACGAAATTTGCGTCCTTTTTTTCCCACAAACAGAGCTTTCTTTTGGTGGTATTTGATCCCCTCTGCGTCATTTCTGATCGCCGCTATAAACAAAAGAAGAGCGACAATTTTGCAAAAAAACACAAATTTCTTACTTTTTGCTAAAATACAAATCCTAAAAAAAAATATAAAAAAACATTTTTTTTCACCGTTTTTGGCCGATTTATATTCTTCCTCATATTTGCGATAAAAAATTTCCCGAGGCCAGGATTTCGTCGGTTAGGAAGGCCCCGACTTCACCAATTATAGTGGTTGGTAAGGGTAAAATAATTCCACATAGGTATATTTACC
>BLSH010129094.1:1052258-1071545 GCA_018402905.1 Glandirana rugosa | reverse complement strand
TGTCATCACTGCCCTGCTATATCCACAAGGATCAGCCCCAGAAAGCCTTCACTCAGATTGTGTCAGCAGACTGCATGAGCGTAATTTTTCTGAAAAGATTCCACCATTGGCAAATGGAAGACGACGCCAAAAAAAATGTCGGGTGTGCAGCAAAAGAGGAGTAAGGAAAGACACTAGTTTCTATTGTCCCCAATGTCCTTCCCAACCTGGCCTTTGTCACGGAGAATGCTTCAGACGATATCATACCCTTGTAAATTATTAGCCCATATTTCAAGTAGACTGCCATTTCCCCATTTTCAAATTCCTGTGCTCATTAGTTCCCTGTTGCCTCAACCAACCATGCCACTGCCTTCCATGTGAACTGACCCTGGCCTGTTTATCGACTAAGCCTCTGCCTGCCGTCTGCATTGTTTATCCGCCATGTTTCTGCCTTTCACGTGAACTGACCTTGGATTGTATCGACTATGCCTCTGCCTACCATCTATTTCTGCCTTTTACCTGCACTGACCTCGGAATGTTGACCATGTTTTTGCCTGCCCCTTGGACTGATCTTTCACCCTGCTACACAGGGGTCTCACATATGTGAGGGGCTCCAGAATGATGTTCTGATTTGAGAGAACCAGTTATTGGTTTTTTCCTTGTTTTGTAATTTCCAGAACAGGGTCTGGTGTCCGGAGGCTTCAAAGCGATTGGGTGGGAGAAGCCTCTATCCCTGTCCCCCTATCCCCATTCTTTCCTGAGGCCCTAAGCTTGATGGTCCTGCCTGCTTCCTGGACAAATACTTCGGTTGTACTGACAATATCTCTGCCTGCACTGACACAGGACTTTTTATGGACCATGTGCCTGCTGCCTGGATCAATACTTTGACTGTACTGAACATATCTCTGCCTGCTGCCTGTACTATGGACAGTATTCCTGCCTGCTGCATGGACAATCCTTTCACTGCTGCAGACCACATCCCTGCCTGCTACCTGGAACAATGCTTTGACTGTGCTGCTAATATCTCTACCTGTACTGACTATGGACAGTATTGCTGCCTGCTGTCTGTTTTGCTGTCCACGTTCCTGCCTGCTGCCTGGACTGATGCTTTCCTCTGTGGGCCCCTGCACTACTAAACCGCAGGTAATCTTTTCTTTACCCTTTGCTCAGCAGAATGTATTTTGTTTTGTAATTGGTATTACAGTACTTGCTATGTGTTAGAAATACGAAGGGCTTTCAACAATATAAGAGGTTGGCAGGAATTTGTGTGTAATTTATGTCCCTAGAACACCTGGAGGTGCTACTTGGATGTTGGGCCTTTGTATGTGGCTAGTCTGTGTAAAAGTCTCACACATGTGGTATCGCCATACTCAGGAGGAGTAGCAGAATGTGTTTTGGGGTGTCATTTTTGCTATGTACATGCTATGTGTTGGAAATCTCTTATAAATGGACAGCTTTGTGTAAAAAAAAATGCGTTTTCATTTTTTTCCACATTTTCCAAAAACTTCTGGAAAAAAATGAACCGTTCAAAAGACTCATTATGCCTCATAGATTATTCGTTGGGGTGTTAACTTTCCAAAATTGGGTCATTTTGTGGGCAATTCCATTGTCCTGGTGCTTCAGGGCCTTCAAAATCTAATAGGTGGTTGAGAAATGAGATGTGTAATTTATGCTCGTAAAACGCCTAAAGGTGATACTTCAATGTTGGGCCTGTGTATGTGGCCAGGCTGTGTAAAAGTCTCACACATGTGGTATCGCCATACTCGGGAGGAGTAGCAGAATGTGTTTTGGGGTGTCATTTCAAATATGCATATTCCGTGTGTGAGAAATAACTTGTTATAACAAATTTGTGTAAAAAAAAAAAAAAAAAAAATTCTTCATTTTGTAAAGAAATGTGGGGAAAAAAATACAACTTCAAAATATTCACCATGCCTCTTACTAAAAACCTTGGAATGTCTACTTTCCAAAAAGGGGTCATTTGGGGGGTATTTGTACTTTCCTGGCTTGTTAGGGTCTCAAGAAATGAGATAGGTGGTCAGTACATCGGGTGTGATCAATTTTCAATGATTTGCACCATAGCTTGTAGACTCTATCACTTTCACAGAGAATAAATAATATCCACTAATTTGGGTTATTTTTACCAAAGATATGTAGCAGTATAAATTATGGCCCAAATTTATGAAGAAAAATTACGTTTTTGCAAAATTTTTCAAAACAAACTAAAAAAAAGTTTTTTTTTTTTTTAATTTTCGCTACTTTTTCGCTTATATTGAAAAAAATAAAAAACACAGCAGTGATTATATACCACCAAAAGAAAGCTCTATTTGTGAGAAGAAAATGATAAAAAATTTGTTTGGGTACAGTGTAGCATGACTGAGTAATTGTCATTTAAAGTGTGAGAGCGCTGAAAGCTGAAAATTGGTCTGGTAAGGAAGGGGGTGTAAGTGTCCTGTATGGAAGTGGTTAAGGTGTATCCATATAAATGGCCCACCCTGTATATTCTTTATCATTCATTAGTTTTCAGTGCCTAGAGTTCAACTTTATAATATGTAAGGAAGGACATTAATGTAAACCCCTGCATTGCTACACATAGGCAAAGGTCAGGTCACAAAGGAGTTGTTCAACCAAAACTGGCACAGCACCACATGGGGCAAATAAAGAAATTCTACACTATGTAGAAATATAGACATTTATTTAAATATACAGGACAGAACTATGTGCATATTCATCCAATTTATTGTGATATTGCAGTCAGTATCCTATAATTCCAGCCTGGAACCTGAATTATGGCTCTGAAAAACAGTTTAAAGACAGTGACAGTATGTATTTAACATTATAGTAAAACTCTTTTTTTCCTCTGGACATTATTTACAAATTCCTTCAGTAATTATTACTTTGTACATTAAAATATATATTACAGATCAAATTGTTAACTTGTTCCCTTCCAGCACTTCCAGCATGCTTCTCCAATCACAGTTAGGCTGGCCATATGTTAAGCAATATTCTCTCTCTCTCAACCACAAGTTGAAAGAAAGAAAATGGAGTGTGTTGATGAGGAAATCCCTCCCCGTGGAGGTTTCCCCGCCATTAGAATACAATAATTACTGCAGCCGGCTATAATCTCACGAAAAAAACTCAACAGGCTAGTTTTACTGATAGACTTCAGTACAACCAGCCTGCCCATAGATTGATCAAAATTTGGCCAGTTCATGCTGAACCAGCCAAATTTCAATCTGTCTGTGGCCGGCTATACTTGGAGTTTTGGCAAACCCTGGAGAGAAAAAGGTAAGCAAACACAGACATTCTGAAAATGAAAATCCAACTATCTAATAGACAAAATGCAAAACCAAGACAATCAGCAGGAGATCTGTAAACAGATTGATACACTCAAAAATCAAATGGAATAAAACAGTAAAATATGGTTTACAAAAGTCTTTTTTTTTTAAATAACAAACATCTCATATTTTCTTTTTTAACTAACTAACATGTTATAATTACCTGCTCTGTGCAAAGGTTTTGCACAGAGCAGGCCCGATTCTTCTCTTCTCGGTTCCCCGCCTGAGCTTCTGGCTACTTCCCCTGCTGAGTGCCCCCATAGCAAGCAGTTTGTTATGGGGGCACTCATGCCTGCTCGCTCCCGAGCCCTGCTTTAGGTGTCCATAAAACAGACACAAGCGCAGCTCAGCCCTGCCCCCCACTCCCTCCTAACTGGCTGTGATTGACAGCAGTGGGAACCAATGAGAAGAAAGATAGTAGAGAGAGCCACTACTCACATGCATATGGCTAGATCTCGCCATATGCATGTGAGTAGTGGCTCTCTAC
Organism: Glandirana rugosa; assembly: GCA_018402905.1. Lineage (NCBI taxonomy): Eukaryota > Metazoa > Chordata > Amphibia > Anura > Ranidae > Glandirana > Glandirana rugosa. The sequence goes on along the minus strand of BLSH010129094.1, from coordinate 1,067,744 downwards.
TATCTTCTCATTGGTTCCTACTGCTGTCAATCACAGCCAGTGACAAGGGAGCGGGGGGTGGAGCACTTATGAGTGCCCCATGGGAAGCTGCTTCCCATGGGGGCACTGGACAGAGAGGGGCAGCCAGGAGCACCAGCCGAGTAGAGCTGAGACCCGAGAAGAGGAGGTTCATTACACAGAACAAGCAAGCATAGAGACATTATTATTATTTTTTTTTTAAATCTTCCTTTACAATCACTTAAAGGTAAAAATCCTTTTGACTTCAGAACCACTTTAAAATAAATCATCATTGCCAGATTTGTATTAAAAGAAGTAAAATCAATACAAGAGAAATTAAATGTATATCTTCTTATTTTGGCAGTAAAATCCACCTGAACGCCTGTGCGAAACACTGTAAATGGATTGCAGCTGCAGTAGAACATTAGGCAATAGCAGTCTTAGAGCTACAGCCATAGTAAAATAGCCTATAATGCTGCAAAGAAGGGTCACTGCTACCTGTTTCCAATGTACCCACTGTAGTCAGAGCTAAGTCTCTCCATTCAGCAGGGAGCGTGAGGTTTGTTTAGTTTAGAGCTCTAGCTTTGATTAAGCCCCAGTTCACACTATTGCAATGCGGGAACCAGCGCGATTCCCGTATTGCATCTCCCTCGCAGGCATTTCACACTGCCCTCTGCGAACCACTGCGGAGTACAAAGTCAATGACACCCCCCAGATTGGTTCGCATATCACAATTCGGACAGGAATCACCTTGCATGGGTGTGGATAACAATGCGATCCGATTCCAGTACGGGAAAAAAAAGTATGTATGGATGAATTCACTTGCACAGACATCGCATGTGATCAACACAGCAATGCGGTGCAAATCACATACAATGTCTGTGTTTGCAATAGTGTGAACCCAGGCTCAAGAGTGTTAGACTGCTGCAGAGAGGCCACTGATTCCACACAAAAAGCATCAGTCCTTCTCTGAGGCATGAAGGCAGTAGACAGGCTGTTTTCACTTTGGGTGTTGCATCTTTACCAGCTAAATGAATGGCAAGACTGTCTGCGATTACTCACCATTTTACTATTCTACAGGAGCATTTTACAGGAGAGTTCAACTGGGCTTTAAAGGAAACCTGATCTGACCGCTTACTAATAATGCCAGTTGCCTGGCTGTCCCTACCTTCAATGCTTTCTGAGTCACTGACCTGGAACAAGGATACCCATCAGGAAAGTCATCAGAATGTACTGAAGCCACTGTGTCAGAATGACAGACGCAAGTCAGAGGTCAGAAACAGCGGTACAGTACAAGTTTGCTTTAAATTTTAATAGACTCCATATGTGCAACAAGTGAACAAAATAAATATATCAGCCTATTTGACTTGTAGAATTCAGTGATACTCAAGGTTTTTTTTTTTTTACTGCAAAAACATTTAAAAAAATAAATATGAATCTTATTGGTTGTGATGGTTAACACAGGCACTTTCCAAACGAGAGGCCCGATGGATTACATTTATAAATCAAGAGGATATCAACAGTGGAGGCATTTGGCCATAACAGCTAATCTGATGTCTACTGAATTTTTTGTATAAACTGCAGTAGAGGAATGACAGTAGATAACTGGTTGCCACAAGCAACCCAGAGCTTTTCTTCCAGTTTCATGCATGAAGCCACAGTTTGTTATCATTTACCACAAGGCAGACGTAGAAGACAATCTGATGATAGAAAAGTACATTTTAGAACATGTCAATGGTGTAATATAATATCTACTATATGCGCTTCTTGGGGAAAGTAACTTTGGAAAGATAATTTGCATATGTTGAACCTATAAAACCTAAAACACCTTGCATTCTTAACATTTCAAAAATTAAAAATTTTGCCAACCTGTTCCTTAATAATTAAAAACAAATGCTAATTAAAAATTCCTAGGTGTTCTTAAAAGTCACAATAATTTCCATTGTATTTTCTTTGTCAGTCAGGCTCTCCCGAAACAGCTGTGTATGTTGCCATGCACAACTTCCTTCTCCGCCATTTAATTCAGCTTCCAATACAACTTCTGAAGCATCTAAAAACTCTGAGTAACAATAGAGGTTTTTATCTGAAAAAAAAAAAAAAAATATTACACTGTCATATAGTTGATTAAGAAATGGTGAAGATTAAGCTAGGCATCCTCAGCGAAATGATCTTTAAAATGTATTTGCTTTGCTGCCTCCCACAGATCATTTGTGCCCCTTGCTTGATATAATAGTGCAGTTTCCAGGCTGACATAGGTCTTGTTATGCTGACGCCTTAAAGTGTTACTAAACCCAGTAAGATCTGTCTGTATGTGCAGCATAGCATGCTTGTTATACTCACTGTGGAACTTAAGGGGTTAATCCTCTGCATTGTGTAAAAAGGCTCTTTGATCCTGTATGGACACCTTCTCTCCTGCACTCTCTCTTGGCAAGGCCATATAATACACAGTGAGTATAGTCCTCCTGCACATGCTCAGTTTGGTCTCTAATGCTAGAGAGAACATTTCCTTGTTTTCAGAGATAGCCAGGTCACATGATATTGACATCACACATGTGGGCGTGTATACAGGCTGTAGTGGAAATCTCCTCCTACCTGAAAACTGAGCACTGGGCAGACCCTACACTTTATCATGTGACTGTAGTATACAGATCAGCCAAAAAAGGGCAATATTTTAATGTAAGAAGAAGATTTATAAGCCGTGGACACTTTGTGTGTGTGTATATGTGTGTATATATATATATATATGAAAAATAAATAAATAAAAAACACGTATTTTTTCATCGGTATTGGCCGATTTATGTTTTTCCCTCATAGTTTTGCTAAAAAAAAAAAAAATCGCAATCAGCCTTTATTGATTGGTTTGCGCAAAAGTGTTACAAACGATGAGAATTTATTTATGGGGTTTTTATATTTTACTGGTAATTGTGGCGATCTGCGATTTTTATCGGTACTGCGATTTTGCGGCGGACATGTCGGACCATTTTGACACTTTTTTGGGACCATTTATACAGCGATCAGTGCTATGAAAATGCACTAATTACTGTGTAAATGTCATTGGCAGTGAAGGGGTTGACCTGGAGGGGGTGCTCTAAGGGTTAATTGTGTTCCCTGAGTGTGTTCTAACTGTATGTGGGCTGGGCAGTGATCACGGCTTCCATATACAGGAAGCCTGTGATCACAACCCTTCCCCCTCTGTCAGAACGGAGATCCGTGTTTACATACCAATGCTGCGATTATATTCAACACCCCTAGTATATACTGTATACCCCCCCCCCCTGTCCTGTGTAGATGGCTCTTTTTAATTTCTTCATTTTCTCATGAATTACTGATGAGAGAACACTGGGCAGGAACCTATGATCAGCTCCTCCCATTCTGTATACACCCACTGGCTGCTTTTAGACTCAAAAGGAAGTAGAATTGAAGTCATGTGACAGCACTGGATACTGCAAAATAAAGGTAGAGAACTGGGATTTTTTTCATCTTGAGGCATAAGGCTGAACTTAGCTCACATTAATGATTGCAGGGGAGAATTTAAGTGTTAGGGCGGACTTCCACTACAGGCATTTGTTTTTACTCTAACAGAATCATAGGGGAAACTTACCAGGATTAACATCCACTTGTGTTTCTGCACAATATAACTTCCAGTTTATTGTGCCACTTTCGAAAGTCTGGCTGCTTGTCCGGACGCTTATACTCTCCACTCTTAGTCCAGTTGATCCACACTCAACCTTCCAACTAATTTTGGCCGATGAAGTATCTTCCTTGCGAGCTAAATATACCTGAAAAACATCAAGCATTGTTAAATAGTAACTGGCCTATAATGAACAATTTTACATATAAAGACAATATTCTTACATATGTAGCCCTACGGAAATCTCTGAAAAAAGCCTGTGCAGACTGGTGCCCCAAACTGAGAAACTTCTCCTTAATATGAGGGATATATAGAAATGGTAATTACTGGCCAAATAAGCAACATACTTTAAACCCTTCTTATCTGCAATTTGTAGATTGTTTTCCTGCATAAAGTCCCACACTGAGATTACTTTACATTTCCCTTTAACAATTACCAGCTGACACTTTGCACATCTGCCAGAACCCAACATTGGACTAGTGACGCAGTCTGAATTGTAGCTGATCATGTGATCACTATGTCAACTTGGTACCAGATTCCAAACAGTGTTCTTAGCCCTGTTGAGTTTGTTCCAGCTGGATAATAGAACCCCTTTGCTCAGGGGCTGTTCCATTGTCCATCAGAAAAGTCAACCAGGACTTAAACACTGCTTGGGATTTCAGTGCAGCAAAGGCTATAGAAATGATACATGCTGGATTTCTAGCAAAATCAAAAGGAATTTTTCTATACATGGTGTATTTAAAGAGATAAAACATGGGGATATTTTGCTGGGAGATTTTTAAAAAACATTTTGCTCAGATGTATACTTTAATGTGGCGTTCCACCCACATTAGGAACTTCCACTGATCGTATCCACCCCCAGGTTTCACATTTGGCACCTTTCGGGGGGGGAGAGGATACCTGTCTGACAAGTATTCTCTTCCCACTTCCGGGAGCCCGGGCCGCGGCGCATTACATCAGCAGCCCAGCTCCCTCTTCCGCCGCCGGGCCACTGAGAGCGCAGCGCGCTTTGTGCACGTTCAGTAGATGCCCGGCCCCGAAACCAAACGGCTCCACTGCCGGGTTCCCTTACCCACAATGGCCGTGGCTGCACCTGACCAATCCGAAGATCGGCGGCGGTGCTGACATCGCTGGACAAGTAAGTGTCCTAAAAGTTAAAAGTCAGCAGCTACTGTATATGTAGCTGCTGACTTTTAATTATGAAATCGGCGGCGGACCTCCACTTTAAGCCCTTGAAGATCAGACTGCTTCACTCCCTCCCAGTCCAGGCCATTTTTCAGCTCTGTCACACTTTGAATGATAACTACTCAGTCGTAAAACACTGTACCCAAATTAATTCTATATATTTTTGAGACAGCTAGACCTTTCTTTTAGTGGCATTTAATCACAACCTTTTTTTTTTTTTTTTCCTATAAAAAAATAAAAAAAAAAATAAAAAAAAACACAATAAAATGTAAATATATACAAAAAGTGCAGCACTAAAACCAAAATTGAATGACAATAAAGTGTAAACCTCTAAAGTTTAAAAAAGAATGAAGTGATGACAAGTGATATGAAATAAGAAGAGAAGAAACCATATTCCAAAAAATTATCAGAGTCCACAAATAGAGTCTACAATTGAAAATAAAGAACAAACAATATGAGAAGTTTCTGCCACACTCCGTGATGAGAAACACCTGGTGAAAAGTCAGTGATCACTATCTTAAAAGGTAATGTGCAGTGCTCCCCAGCCAAAGTCTATTGCAGCTTCTTACCAGAAAGGATTGACCTCTGTACTACAGATGGTCATACAGCGCATAGGGGGTTAAGGTCTCCCTCCAAACATTCCGTCTCCTCAGTCTGAGCCAGTCACTAGTTTCTCCAAAGCGCTCAGAAATAAAATGAGACAGGCACTCTCAGTGTAAAACTGTATACTACATGCGTTAATAAAATCATAGAAATGCGCACTCACATAGTTAAAGGATCAAAACTGCTTAGTAAACGTGTAATAGCAAGTGGCATTCCTACGGCCTCACGCCGAACTCGATCCCAACCAACCAATAAGATCAATGTGTGTGGCAACATCACTGTTTAGGCCCCACCCTATGTGTTTCGTCATAGATGACATCGCCTGGAGGGCCGAAAGGTGGCTGACCACGCACTGAGGTTATAAATAGAGCGGTGGCACCATCTTAACTGCTGGCTGTACTGCCCATATTTGAAAATTGATCAGTCCTAGTGTACTGACTGCCACTCATTTCTTGAAGCCTTAAAATTACAGCACAGTAGAAATATCCCCAAAAGTACCCCTTTTTTGGAAAGTAGACAGTCTAAGGTTTTTAGTAAAAGGCGTGGTGAGTTTTTCTTCAGGTTGTAACTTTTTGGTCTCCATTTTTTGGAAAATAAAGAAATGAAATAAAATGGGTTTTCATGTTGTCATTTTATCAAATTTGTTTTCTCACACAAAGCATAGGCATACTTCAAACTACACCCTAAAACACATTCTGCTACTCCTCCCAATTATCACGATACCACATGAGAGACTTTTTTTACAGCCTAGCCACATAGAGGCCCAAGATCCAGGTTGCACATTCAAGATGTCTAGGGGCATAAATAACACATCTAATTTCCTGACTACTTATCACATTTTTGGACAATGGTGTGGTGGCGTTCGGGGGAAATTGTGACTGGCTGCACTAGTAAGGCTTACTCACACGTGAGGTTGTGAGGGAGTAAAACCTTGAGGTTCTCTTGTAGTTTTAACGCGCCCCCTACCTCCCCCCCCCCCCAGTTATCCCCTTTAACGTTAAAATCAAGTAAATTAGATTAAAGTACCCATTCAAGAGCATGCAAGTGCTTGTGAAGGATCAAAGGGGTTAAAGTAGGTAGTGAGGAGACAATATGACTCAGTGCTCTCTAAAGAGCGATGCGAACACGGATCGCTCTTCAGAGAGCACCTCGCATGCGACAAGACCTACAGTATCTCACAAAAGTTAGTACACCCCTCACATTTTTGTAAATATTATATTTTTCTTTTCATGTGACAACACTGTAAAAATGAAACTTTGCTACAATGTAAAGTAGTGAGTGTACAGCTTGTATAACTGTGTAAATTTGCTATCCCCTCAAAATAACGCAACACACAGCCATTAATGTCTAAACCGCTGGCAACAAAAGGGAGTACACCCCTAAGTGAAAATGTCAAAATTGGGCCCAATTAGCCATTTTCCCTCCTCGGTGTCATGTGACTTGTTATTGTGACAGGGTATCAGGTGTGAATGGGGAGCAGGCGTGTTCGATTTGGTGTTATCGCTCTCACTCTCTCATACTGGTCACTGCAAGTTCGACATGGCACCCCATGGCAAAGAACTCTGAGGATCTGAAAAAAAAAAAAAAAAAAAAAAAAAAAAAAAAAAAAAGAAGTGTTGCTCAACGTAAAGATGGCCTAGGCTTTAAGAAGACTGCAAAGACCCTGAAACTGAGCTGCAGCATGGTGGCCACGACCATACAGCGTTTTAACAGGACAGGTTCCACTCAGAACAGGCCTCGCCATGGTCGACTAAAGTTGAGAGCACGTGCTCAGCGTCATATCCAGAGGTTGTCTTTGGGAAATAGACGTATGAGTGCTGTCAGCATTGCTAAAGAGGTTGAAGGAGTGGGGGGTCAGCCTGTCAGTGAACAGACCATACGCCACACACTGCATCAATTGGTCTGCATGGCTGTCGTCCCAGAAGGAAGCCTCTTCTAAAGATGATGCACAAGAAAGCCCGCAAACAGTTTGCTGAAGACAAGCAGACTAAGGACATGGATTACTGGAACCATGTCCTGTGGTCTGATGAGACCAAGATAAACTTAATTGGTTAAGATAGTGTCAAGCGTGTGTGGCGGCAGCTGGGTAAGGAGTACAAAGACAAGTGTGTGTTGCCTACAGTCAAGCTCTGTGATGTCGTCATGGAGGAGTGGAAGAGGACTCCAGGGCAACCTGTGAAGCTCTGGTGAACTCCATGCCCAAGAGGGTTAAGGCAGTGCTGGAAAATAATGGTTGCCACACAAAATATTGACACTTTGGGCCCAATCTGGACATTTTCACTTAAGAGTGTACTCACTTTTGTTGCCAGCGGTTTAGACATTAATGGCTGTGTGTTGAGTTATTTTGAGGGGACAGCAAATTTACACTGTTATACAAGCTGTACACTCAATACTTTACATTGTAGCAAAGTGTAATTTCTTCAGTGTTGTCACATGAAAAGATATAATAAAATATTTACAAAAATGTGAGGGGTGTACTCACTTTTGTGAGATACTGTATGGTGACACTGGGACTAGCTGGTGGTAATTAGGAACACTGGCTGGCAGCACTAGTAAGGCTTGCTCAGATGTAAGGTTGGGGGGGGACAGTAAAACCACACAGTTGAGCCATGGATTTAATGCCACCCAAGCGCTACCCTCTTTAGCTGCAGCAGCGATGCTTTGCTGCACAGCCGTGACAGGAATTATACCCCCTGAATAAGGGTGTTTGTGCAGGGTCCAAGGGGTTGAGGCAGGCAGTAAGGAGCCAATACAATGCCAGGTTAATGCCTGTCAAATGCTCCCTTTAGTGTGATCTGAACATGGATCATGGTTAAGATATTATCCCACATGTGAACAAGGCCTTACGGTGACACTAGGGCTAGTGTGGTGGTGATTGGGGCACTACAACTGGCAGCACTAGTCTGGTGATATTGTAATGCTGTCGCAATAACCAGAAACAAGCTGGCTGCCCTGATGTACAGTGATATCACAGCAGCCAGCCATTGTTTGTGTTCAATGCCACGGCAGCATGATGCCACTATAGTGACACTACTTGCTCTGGTGAAATAATTTTTTTTTTTTTACATACTGCCACTAGAACAGTGCAGTGCCATTATGGGGAGATTATACTGCTGTGGCTTTTAAACAGACATTGGTTGTTTCACTGGAATACAGTGACATTAGTGCAGCAGTCCGTGCCTCTGATCAGCAGTCAGAGCACTACAATGTCACCATAAGAATACGGTAGTGCTTGTAAAAAACAAAAAAACTGAACGGCAGCTCTTGTGTATGCAGCAAACACTTACCATTTTCCAGTCATTTTCTACTTTTCTATGCACGGACTCGTTTATCCAGGTTCCATTTTCCCAACCAGCAATCACTTCATTGCCATTTGAGACTCGTGTGTACTGATCATCCACAATGTTGTACTGTAGATGAAAACGTTTAGCAGCTTTTTCTTTTTCAGTGGGAACAAATGCCACGCTCTTGGTCTAGTAACAAGACAAGGAAATCATAGTATTTACAACTTACAAATTGCTAACAACATCCATCTGAACTTTCATTATACTCATAAGAACGAATGATCCTTCCACACACTTTCTTGCTGCAGTGTCTGTGAAACCATTTATTCTTTTATACTGCCACACAGCTTACATCTTTAACAAAAATTATCTTCAACCAAAAGCTACACCTTGTATGATTTAAGCCTGGGTTCACACTTACTTCGGGGGCAATTTCACAGACATCTGTGCGGGTTGCTGCACAGATGTATATGGAAATCGCACCCCGAAGTCGCCAAAAGTAGTACAGAAACTACTTTTGGGAATCGGTGCGGCATCGTACCAATTTGGACGGTGCAATTGCCGCTGATTTGGCATGCGCTAGGCTCAATGTTATGTTTCACCTATTTCTGCATCTGGGAGGTCATAAGCGATCCAAACAATGTCTTAGAAACTATGCTTAATCTACATAAAGGATACAACAGAAAGGTGTGCTCTACTGACGTTTTTAATTTTAAAGGCCACATTCACCTTTACAGAAAAAAATAATAAAAAAGAACATATTTTTGCAGGAAAAAAAGTGCATTATTTTTACCTGCAGGAGCCTGGAAAGGATTGCACCCATGATCAGTAGATGTAGAATATGGGCTCCTACAGACATGTCATCCAGCTTTCAGCCTATAGCGGTGTACAGGGCAAGTCAGCAACGACTACAAGAGCACTCATCAGCGACTCCACAGCCCAATGAAACTAGAAGTCTGTTTGCTGCGGTACTTGTAATGTATTCATTCACAGGAATCGCTCAATGAATAATGCAGCTGTGTGGGTAGAACCACACACAGCTGTGCTGTTTTTAAAAATTAACAGGTGCAGGGAGAACCACCCCTGTCCGCTGTCACAGGGAGGGGAGATCAGGGGGTAGGGACTTAAACATGTGGTTACATGTTCTACACCAAATACAGGTGGAACTTGTAATATGTTCCAAAGGTGAACTTAGCCTTTAAAAAGAGGAAGTAAACCCTGATGCTACCCTGGAATGTAAAAGCACAATGGGCTAGTATGCATTGCATATTAGCCCATTATGTGCCACTTACCTGCATTGGAAGCCTGCGGTGTCCAGTGATGTCCCCGTTCCAGGCCGCATCCATCTTTTGCCCCTCTTCCTTCCGGGGCCGCGATCTCCAGCTCTGACTGGCCGGAGTCGCATGCGCATGGGAGCCGCCAGTCACGGCACGATCTCAGTGAAGGAACAGCACGGAGGCCGTTTCTTCACTGCGCATGTGCCCGGTGACGTAGGCACATCGCAGTACATTGCATATCTCCTAAACCGTGCATGTTTGGGAGATATGCAGGGCACCTACAGGTAAGCCTTATTATAGGCTTACCTGTAGGGTTAAAGTGGTTTTCACGGGTTGTCACGTGCTTTACACTTCAGGCCCTTGTCTGTCTCCTCCAGATACTCACACAACCTATGTGCAGACCTAGCGGCTCCCTGCTGTACTGGCTCCCACCTGTCTCCTAGGTGGAACAGTACTGACTCCTGGGTGGAGACCTCCGTTTGTCAAGGTGAAGTGTCTAATCAGGCAGGTATGTGATAGGCTTTTAATAGCGTACTGTTTTTTCACAAAACCTGGACCTAAGTTTGGAGACCTCATCCCTCCCAAGTCTCGATGAAATCTCTCAGGTTCCATACTTTAATACACACATACAAAAAGAAAAACTATTACTGCAAAAATCAACAGCAAGGTAAGAGGGAGGTGCGAATTTAATGTCTTATTTGCAGGAAAAAGTTTATAAGGTTCTATTTAAGGACTAGAGTCACTTTTGCAGCTTTATTTCTGTCTATAGTTTGTAAATATATAAATACATGGCAGCAGACATATTTGTTCATTACATATACAGCCTCCACTGTACAATGTTGTGTCTTGCTGATTCACTTATTTCACTGCTTTTCTACCAGGAAAAAAAGGGATTTTATTAAAACTTACCGTAAAATCCTTTTCTCTGAGTTCACGGACAGACGCAGCCCTTTATTGACAAGTGGAGTTTATGCTCATCCTACTAGAAGTAGACTAGGCAAAAAAGCAAAAGGATAGGCTGGCCCCTCCCAGGGGACCATCCTCTCTCTCTCCCATATAACCCCCCTGCTCTGCTCAGCATATCAGTTTGTAACAAGCCGTACAAACTCAACGCAGAGGGGTGGGTGCTGCGTCTGTCAGTGAACTCAGAGATAGGATTTTACGGTAAGTTTTAATAAAATCCCTTTTTCTCTTACGTTCACTGACAGACGCAGCCCTTCATTGACAAGTGGGGATGTCCCAAAGCTGTGTCAGTAAAGAGGGGTGGGTAAACGACAACAACTGTACCCAACAGAATACTCTTAGGAGGCACCAGTCGCGCCTACACTGCCGCCTGTAAAACTTTACGGCCAAAAGCAGCATCTGAAGATGCTGACACATCAACTTTATAAAACATTGTAAATGTGTGCACCGAGGCCCAAGTAGCCGCCTTGCACACCTGTGACACTGAAGCCTGGTGTCTGAAAGTCCAGGAAGTGATAACAGCCCTGGTGGAATGAGCCGTGACTGGAAAAGGGGCACAAAACGCGTCGGACTTCAGAAAGGAGTCTGTAGCCGCTAAATACACCCGCAAAGCCCTCACGACATCCAATGAATGTAACTCAAATTCCTTAGGATGCGATTGATGCGGACATAACGAAGGAAGAACAATATCTTCATTAATGTGAAAAGAAGAGACCACCTTTGGAAGAAACGAAGGGTAGGGTCGCAAGACCGCCTTGTCCTTATGAAGGGCTAAGTAAGGAGACTGACAGGGCAACGCTGCCAAATCAGACACCCGCCTAGCGCATGTAATGGTCACGAAGAAAGCCCCTTTCCGTGACATTAATTGTAGGGGAATATCCCTGATTTTCACAAATGGCGGTTTCTGCAGTACAGAAAGTACCAAATTCAAATCCCACGGCGCCACAGGTGAACGTATCTGAGGAGCCACATGGCGTACACACTGTACAAAAGTACGTATCAACGAATGTGACGCCAAAGGCCGTTGGAAGAGAACCGCCAGAGCAGAAATCTGACCCTTGAGAGTACTCAGTGCCAACTTTTTATCCAGGCCCCACTGCAAAAAAAGCCAGCACCCTGGACACCACGTAAGAGCGAGGGTTCCAACCCTCCGCCTCACACCAGGCGATATAGGCCTTCCAGGTCCGATGATAAATCTTGTGCGAAGTACACTTGCGCGCCTTAAGCATGGTAGGGATCACGGAGTCAGAGACACCCCTATCCCTCAACACCTGGTACTCAATAGCCAAGCTGTCAAAATCAGCGAGGGTAAAGCAGGGTGCAGGATGGGTCCCTGTGACAGTAGGTCTTCGCGTAGCAGAAGACGCCAGGGAACATCTGTTACCATCCGCACCACGTCGGCGCACCAAGGGGGCCGAGGCCAATCCAGAGCTACCAGGATTGTTGGAATCCCTTCCTCTGCTATTCTGCGCAGTCACCGCGGAAGAAGCTTGATCGGAGGAAAGGCGTGCAGGAGCCGATACAGACTCCAATTTGCTACTAATGCGTCCGTGGCGACTGCCAACGGTCTCTTGTTCCGCACACGAAGGTCTGCACCTTGTGACTGAACCTGGACACCATGAGGTCCACATCTGGCGTGCCCCACTTGTGTCAAATCTGGCAGAACACCTCTGGATGTAGGGCCCAATCCCCCTGATCCAGTGTCTGGCGACTGAGAAAGCCCACCTGCCAGTTTTCTATGTCCGGAATGTAAATGGCGGAGATTGCCGGCACGTGAAGTTCTGCCCATCGCAGAATGAGAGCCGCTTCCGCAGCTGCTGCCGAGCTCTTGTTCCGCCCTGATGGTTCACATACGCCACAGCTGTGGCATTGTCCGACTGAATCCGAATCGGTAGGCCACGCAGCCTTGCCGACCAGTGAAAGAAACAGAGCCTGATCTCCCTCAGCTCCAACACACTCACTGGAAGGCGAGAACCCTGCGCCGACCAATGTCCCTAAGCAGACAACTGCCCCAGGACCCCTCCCCAGCCCGAAAGGCTGGCGTCCGTCGTTACTATTGACCAGTTCAGGGGGAGGAAAGACTTCCCCAGCTTTTGGGCCGGGGCCCTAAGCCACCATGTCAACTATCCTCTGATCTGGTGATCCAACCTGATCAGCCTGTCCAGGGGCAGCGGTGACTTGTCCCATCATGACAGAATCGCTCGCTGTAGAAGCTGAGTGTGACTGGGCATAAGGTATTGTCTCGATGGCGGAAACCATGAGCCCCAACACCCGCATACAGAACCGTAAGGAGGGCCACTGATGTGACAGCAGGGTTCGCACGGCTGCTTGTAATATCAGTAACTTGGCCGCCTGCTCCGTGTCCAGAATCAGACCCAGATACTCCAGGCGACAGGACGGGATCAATGTCGACTTCTGCAGGTTGATCAGTCAGCCGAAGTCTTTTAGCGAGGCCATGGTGATAGCCACGTTCTCCTCCAGAGCCGAAGCAGACTCTGCTCTCAGGAGTAAACCGTTGAGGTATGCTACCACCGCAATGCCTCTCTGCCTCAATAGCGCCAGCACCGGGGCCACCAGCTTGGTGAACACCTGAGGAACCGAGGTCAGACCGAAGGGAAGTGCCACAAATTGGTAATGTAGGTCTCCCACCGCAAAAACGCAGGAAACGCTGATGCCGGAGACAAATGGGAACATGGAGGTATGCGTCCCTGATATCCAGAGACGCCATGAAATCCCCTTGGTGCAGGGCGGCCACGACCAAACGGACAGATTCCATTCTGAATTTCCGCGTCTTCAGAAAGTGGGTTAGCGCTCCTAAGTCCAGAACTGGCCTGACTCCACCCTTTTTGGTACCACAAAAAGATTTGAATAGAAACCCTTCCAGCGGAGGTACCGACACAATTACCCCTTGTTCGGAGAGCTTCCAAACAGCCTCCAGGAGAGCCTCCCGACGCCCCAGAGGGAGTCTCAAGTTCGATTGGAAGAACCTGTCTGGGGGTAGAGGGCTGAACTCTATCCTGTACCCGGAGGACACCACTTCCTGCACCCACCGGTCGGAAATGCGGGTAGTCCCCATCATGCGGAGGACTTGTCCTCTGCCTTTTCGTTCTTACACTGCCAGGGTCGTTTACCGAACCCCGAGGCAGACTTGCCGGGCCTTGAGCCCTTGCCCGCTGCACCGGGCTCACAAAAAAACTTCTTCTGACCCAAAGAAGCAGGACCCTGCTTACGGCGGAGCTCCCGCCGCTTGGGCTCCGGAAGAAAAGTACTCTTCCCTCCAGTGAAGTCCTTAATGATTTCATCCATTTGAGCCCCAAAAAGTCAACCGCCCTGCAAAGGGAGATCCGTGAGACCCTTCTTAGATGCCTGGTCACCCGACCAGGAGCGTATTGACTGATAAACAGTGACTGCGAAACAGGCATTTTAGAGAGCATGGGAAGCAGGTCCAAAGCTGCATCACACAGGCATCGAAGCCCCTCTATCAGGTGCTCTGCTCACTGGGACGCCTCAGGTGAGTTCCCGCAGCTCAACTCGCAGTGCAACTCAGTCGCACACTCTGTAAGTGATTGCGCAGCCATAGCCGACGCCAGAGCTGGTCAAAGACTGACCCCGCCAACAAGGACAGTTCCTTGGACAGCGCCTCCGTCCATCTATCGGCCGGATCCTTAAAAGAAGGGAAACCCCTCCAAGGGGATGGTCGTCGCCTCAGTCAGGCGAGCCACCGGAGGGTCCACTGCGGGGGATGCCCACTTTTTCACAAAGCTATCCTCAAAAGGGTAGCGTACAGCGAAACGTTTGGCAGGGCGAAGGAAATTCTGCGGACGCTGCCATTCCTTATATACCAGCTGGTCAAAAAACTGATCCTAAGGGTAAGCCCTAGGAGACCTATGTGTATTAAGAGACCCACAAACGTATGCTGACTCCCCATCTTGGTCCAGTCGCAAGGACGCACGAATATTTGATGACCAGGGCGGCCAACAGTGCCTTTTCGCACGCTACTGAGGCCCCCTGATCCTCTTCGCTGTCCGAGGGCACCAGCTCGCCCTCTGAAAGCTCTACAGGGATCCCCGTGACCACAGAGGCCACTTCCGGTTCAGAATCCTCCCCTGATGAAGGCGGGGGGGGGGGGGGCTGGGGTGGACGGCATTCCCCCGGGGATTTTCTGCAGGTGGGGTCGGGGGGGGGGGGGGCGGAAGTAGTCCCCTCCTAAGACTTGGCCTTCACCGGAGACACCAGTGCCCCTAGGGACATCTCGAAAGTCTCCCGCTCGACCACGGGAGCCTGTCGCTTCTCCTAGTCCCCCGGAGTCATCGCACGCTTTTCCGTGACAACCGGCGGGACCAGTAGTTTATAAGCACGCAGGAACGCTGACCTGGTTCTACCCCTCAGTCGTATGCAAACACCCAGAGAATTATGTGTATCCAGAGGATCCCGAATGGGAATCCTAGTCAAAAAACTGGTCGACCATATATTCCTTACCGTCGCAGGCGTCTTAAAGGAAGCGGGACGGTTTGCAAAGCGACATGCGATGGGAAAACTCCTATCG
>BLSH010129094.1:1032809-1045755 GCA_018402905.1 Glandirana rugosa | reverse complement strand
TTTTTATGTTGCAAAGTTTGTCGCCATTCCGCGAGCGGACGCAATTTTGAAGCATAACATGTTGGGTATCATTTTACTCGGTGTAACATTATCTTTCACAATATGGAAAAAAAATTGACCTAACTTTACTGTTGTCTTATTTTTTAACTAAAAAAAAAAATGAATTTTTTCAAAAAAAAAAAAAAAAAAAATCGCGCTTGTAAGACCGCTGAGCAAATACGGTGTGACAAAGTTTTGCAATGGCCGCCATTTTATTCTCTAGGGTGTTAGAAAAAAATATATATATAAGGTTTGGGGGTTCTAAGTAATTTTATAGCAAAAAAAAATTATTTTAACTGATAACCACCGAACTCCAAAAAGAGGCTCGGTCTTAAAGTGGTTAAATAACTTTTTTTTTTTTCAGTGTACAGGTTTTGTCCCCCCTAACCTAGATGAATGATGTGCAGTGCTCTTGAATGGAAGACTATGCCTCCAGGCATATGTAACATGCATATACCAGGGGGCATATTAGAATATATAAATATATACTGTTGTGGGAAGACGTTGGCAGGCCATGTACACAAGAGGTTCCGGATTTTAAATGAGGATTTAAACAGCATTTTTGACCATTCCTTTAGAAGGGTCAAATCATTATGGTAAGAGTTAGTGTGATCAGGTGAAGGTGATGGGTCTTCCTCCTCCATACATCATCCCCTTAGCATTTTCAAGTTTTTAATATTTTGCAAGGACTCTCAGTGGACTTTACCCTCTTGTCTGTATCCTATACAGTTTTTTGCCTGGAAAATATTTTATATGAATTCCTTTGCATTTGTTATAATAGGATAATTTTAGTTCTGCACTGTGTATGTTGTTAGATTTGTGCTTCAAATTGTTTTCCTGCAATTTTGTGCTAGCAGCTCTTTTATCATTTTTTTGTGTTCAATGGCATCCCAAGTAGCAATTCATGACACATGGTTTATTTATTTTTATTTTGCGATCAATCATTTGTATGCAATAGTCAACTGATCTATAACTACTTATGGTAATGAAGCTAGAACTTTTAAAAATGTATTACCGTCTTGTTGAGAGCGGAAGTCGTTTCCCGTAACCAACTTTCTCGAATCTCCTTCCTCCGCAAGATGACTTCTTCATGTTTACACGAATATCTCCAAGTGACATCAACCACCTGCAATGATTACAGAGCAAACTGTTTTATGTCTCTGGGTACAAATCATTTTGAAATTCTTCATGTCACAAACATATGAAATGCATCTAAAGCAGTTAGCATTCTCTATCATATGTACACATTTCTTTGGTGGCTCAATGGTTGCCATGGCAATACTGAGTTCAATCAGTCCCTGGTAGGATAGTTCTAGGCATCACTTTGTTGGAAAGGATTTGGAAATATAAAACTGGGAATTTCAAGTACATGAGATACATGTATATAAATGAACACGTATAATAGGTTTATCACTATGATTATATACATTTATATACAGTGGCTTGAAAAAAAGTATTCATATCCCTTGAAAATGTTCACATTTTGTCACGTTACAACCAAAAACCGAAATGTATTTTGTTTTTTGTGATAGGCCAACACAAAGTGGGAAGAGGAAAGAAAATTATTTTATTTATTTTTTTCAAATAAATGTGCAAAGTGTGGCGTGCATTTGTATTCAGCCCCCGAGACAATACTTTGTAGAACCACCTTTAGCTGCAATTACAGCTGCAAGTCTTTTTGGGATGTCTCTACCAGCTTTGCACAACTAGAGAATTACATTTTTGCCCATTCTTCTTTGCAAAATTGCTCAAGCTCTGTCAGATTAGATGGAGGGCGTCTGTGAACAGCAATTTTCAAGTCTTGCCACAGATTCTCAATTGGATTTAGGTCTGGACTTTGACTGGGCCATTCTAACACATGAATATGCTTTGATCTAAACCATTCCGTTGTAGCTCTGACTGTATGTTTAGGGTCATTGTCCTGCTGGAAGGTGAACCTCCTCCTCAGTTTCAGGTCTTCTGCAGACTCGAACAGGTTTTCTTCTAAGATTGCCATGTATTTAGCTCCATCCATCTTACCATCAACTCTGACCAGCTTCCCTGTCCCCGCTGAAGAAAAGCATCCTCACAACATGATGCTGCCACCACCATGTTTCACGGTGGGGATGGTGTATTCAGGGTGATGTGCAGTGTTAGTTTTCCACCACACATAGCGCTTTGCTTTTAGGCCAAAAAGTTCAATTTTGGTTTCATCTGACCACTTTCTTCCACATGTTTGCTGTGTCCCCCACATGGCTTCTTGCAAACGGGACTTCTTTCAATAATGGCTTTCTTCCTGCCACTCTTCCATAAAGGCCAGATTTGTGGAGTGCACCACTATTAGGTGTCCTGTAGAGGAAATTCTCTCACCTGAGCTGTGGATCTCTGCAGTTCCTCCAGAGTTACCATGGGCCTCTTGGCTGCTTCTCTGATTAATGCTCTCCTTGCCCGGCCTGTCAGTTTAGGTGGACGGCCATGTCTTGGTAAGTTTGCAGTTGTGCCATACTCTTTCCATTTTCGGATGATAAATTGAACAGTGCTCCAAGAGATGTTCAAAGCTTGGGATATTTTTTTTTTATAACCTAACCCTAACTTCACCCCTTTATCCCTGACCTGTCTGGTGTGTTTTTTGCCCTTCATGATGCTGTTGTTCACTAAGGTTCTCTAACACACATCCGAGGGCTTCACAGAACAGCTGTATTTATACTGAGATTAAATTACATATAGGCGGACTCTATTTACTAATTACCGTAGGTGACTTCTGAAGACAGTTGGTTCCACTAGATTTTAGTTAGGTGTATCAGAGTAAAGGGGGCTGAATACAAATGCACAAAAAAATTGCAAAACCATTTATCATTTTCCTTCCACTTCACAGTTATATGCCACTTTGTGTTGGTCTATCACATAAAATCCCAATAAAATACATTTACATTTTTGGTTGTAACATGACAAAATGTGGAACATTTTAAGGGGTATGAATACTTTTTCAAGGCACTGTATATTCCCATTTGATCTGAAGAAGCAGACCGTGCCTGTGAAACCTGTAATCTAACAGCAACCTTGCAACTTGATATATCCTGGAAGCTGCTTGGTGCCATGCACAGCTGCTTCGAGCAGAGTGGAAGTGGGAGAGGGTACCTGTCAAAAATAGGTACCTGCTCCCAGAAACCCCCCCAAAAAACATCTAATACACGCAGGGGGTGGGGGGGGAGATGCAAATGATGAAATAAATGTAGCCACTCAAGCATAGGAAGTATGTCATTTTCAGGATCACCAGGTGTCAGTGGAAATTCCCTTTTCAGGTGAAGTTCCACTTTACGGTTTCTCACATATTGCATATTTAGCTGGTATGCATGCATACATTTTTAAAAATGTATTTAGATATATTGCATATCTTGTATATCCATAATGTACATCTGTCCACCATCAGTAAAAGCATATTGATGTTTCTGTACACCCAAATATCCATTCCAAAAACAAACTGTCATAATTTAAAAAAACAAAATTGAGCATTGGACGTGGTGACTGCTTTAGCTTTCATTTTTCAAGCACAGAAAGTACCTTTTGATCCTGCCAGAATTGCAGAATTCTTGTCACTTCCTGTGCACTGAGAAATAGCATATACAATGGTACCTTTCTTGTGTAAACTACTAATCACATCAGTCCCCGTTTAATAGACATTAACAAAGGCAAAGGCTGCTTTCACACTGGGACGGTGTGGGTGTCAGTGGTAAAGTGCAGCTTTCAGGGCGGTAGCAGGCTGCTTTTAACCCCCGAGAAGGGGTTAAAAAGGCCTGTGTTGCGGCGCTTCCGAATCGCTTTTCAGTCGCTTCGGAAGCGTTGCCCATGCATTCCAATGGGCAGGGGTGGGTTGGGAGCAGCTTTCACACTGGGGCTGCAGGGGAGGCAGTTTTCAGGTGCTTTACAGGTGCTATTTTTAGCTCTAAAACGCCTGAAAATTGCCCCAGTGTGACTAAGTGAACACCGTGATTCCTTCCAGAGATGCAAATGATGAAATAAATGTAGCCACTCAAGCATAGGAAGTATGTCATTTTCAGGATCACCAGGTGAATATAAAGCAAATCAAATGAGTCTTGAAATAAAGAAAAAAATAAGGACTGGAGACTGCAAAGTATTTAATTTTTGCTTTTTGATTTAGATAATGTTTAAAGCCCTATTTTATCAGGGAAAACATTTTTAAAAATGTTTTGCCATTTTACTATAAAAGTACTAAAATCCCTAGAACATGATATATTTTTTGAAAACAGAGACACTAGAATAATAAAAAAAAAAATTGTTTGCAATTTGAATGCACACGAATGCAAATTAATACCTTATTTTTTGTACAAAATAAAAGACGAGATAGTGTACCATAAACGGATACCAAAGGTGTCAAGCCTCAAAACTGAGTGCGCCCAAAAATTGGTGACGAGTATTATACTAAAATTAGCAATAGGCTAGGCTTTAAAATGCCTTTACACCCTGTTTGCATCTGTGGGTGTGCGCAGGGTGATGGAGTTACAGGCAGTCCCTGAGTTGCGAACAACTTCTACTTACCAACGGAGGTGGCGTGACGTCACTGCTGGCCGTGTGCGCTCCACACTGGTCACGGATACCGCCGAGCAGTCATCTTGCAGCACCGGACACACCCCACACTGCAGTACTACATGGCCACAAGAGCCCCAAATAACACGATTGCATGTGTAGAAGAGCCCGAAACAGGCCACATCACTGCACAGGCTGGAGTTACACCTAATAGAGTTATTACCTGATAACTCACTTTTCAGGAATCTTCCAGGACGGCTTACAGAGAGAGAGGCTCCTCCCACCTAACAGGAAACACATGATCCACATTATAAAAAAACTGCTCACCAGTAGTACCTCAGTATTAAACAAATAACCGAAGGCTCTCATATATATACAGTATTACTCTATTGGTAAACCATCAACTTAAATTACAGTTATACCCCCATAACTATATGTCATAGACAAGTTGATCATTAAGGGGGGGAATTGGAGCCGTCCTGGAAGATTCCTGAAAAGTGAGTTATCAGGTAATAACTCGGTTTTTCCAAGTCATCTTCCAGGACGGCTTACAGAGAGGACAACGTAGAACTACATGATTAGGGTGGGAGCACAGCTTTAAGCAACCTCCTCCCAACAATCTGTTCCTGGTTAGAGAACAGACCCGGTCGGAAAGGTTTCACAAAGGTTTGGAAGCTGGACCTGGTTACTGACTTGCAGATCTGGGGATGAGATCTGATGACGCCGTCAAGAAATGGCCCATGCTCTGTTGGGAAGAGCTTTGATGTTTTCTAGAGAAAACAGTGATGATGCCTGGTAAGCTTCCATCACTGCATATTTTAATCACATTGTAATAGCAATATTTTGACCCCCTCTTGCTTTTATCTGGGCTCCAGAACCAAACAAGCAAACTAGAGGATCGCCAATCTATAGATCTTACTACATAATCTTCATTCAAGAGATACCTATGGACATTTAGACAATAGGCCCCTGTAGTTATCCAGCGAGAGTTCTGCCACAATGCTATACATACTCAAAATGCATATGCCCACACCTATGACCTTTCTCCCCTCTAAAAGCTGGTACGGTAGCTGTTGAGTGTTTGGAAAGGAACTGGGTAAAAAAGAACCTGACAATTTTATAAATGACAGGTGCTCTGCCCAACGTTGGAAGTCTGACTTCATATGGCACATTGTGATATTTACTTTGACCTGCTATAGCTGTTCTGTTAGGAAGGCTGTGAAAAAAGAGATGCACTGTGCAATATTCCCTCCAAAAAAGATTTTGGGAAACCAGCTGCCGTGATCAATCCATATTAATCAGGTCAGTAATTGAAGAAATGGTGCATGACCCAAAGGGAGTGCTCCACTAGAGCCTCAGTGCTCACTAGAATAGCTGCTTCTCCTCCAGCGGAGGAGGAATCTTTGTGAGAACCAAGACACTTTGTCATTTCTCTGCAATGTTTTCTAGGAAACTTCCTAGAGCAGGGGTCTTCAAAGGATGGCCCCCAGCTGTCCAGGAACCACAACTCCCACCATGCTCAGTCATGCCTGTGAATGTCAGAGTTTTACAATGCCTCATGGGACGCGCAGCTCCGCAACAGCCGGAGGGCCTAAGCCCGAAGACCCCCGTCCCAGAGTGTTGCAACACTGGAGCTGATATCCAAGCAGGAGATAATCTGTACGTGCAGGCTGTGCATCTGTCCCTTAGGCGGTTCCCCTTTTGCTCCCTTCCTTTGTCCTACAAGGAGAGGACACAAGGTGGTATGAGCCTTTTGCAAGGAGAGACGAGGGTGCAGACGATCATACCATGACCAGCACTCAGCTGCCAAGGGAGACCCAAATGAAGCCCCACCACTGGTAGGAAAAAGAGGGATACTCAAACAGCCAGACTCCACAAACCCACTCGGCTGGTCTGTGGATTGTACAGAGAGTCAACCCAAAACCTCTGGTGTACCCTACACCAGGGAATAAGAAAGGAGAAACCCAGTTCTAGCCTCTTTCTTACCTTAGGGTCAGAGTCTGCAGGTGTCTCAGACCTGCTTCCTGCTTACAGTCTCCACTGGAGACTTTACCAGCACAGGAAAAATTGGCTATGTCCGTATGGCATGTTTTGGAAATTGCATGAAGATACCCTTGCTGTGTATGAACCTTAATGCATTAGGACAACCGATTGCGCAAGACAATGTAAAGGTCCGGTAAAAGCCTTCCAATTCATACATCCACTTATACCAATGAGGGCTAAACTTCCAGCAGGTCATTTTAACTATTAGGTTCAGTTACTACTAGTGCGACTCGCCATGCGACCCCGAACACAAAGTCACAGCCCATAGATTTCAAATGGCAATTGCTTCAACCTATGCGATTCAAGGTTACAGCAACCCAAGAAAGGGTCCTTTAACCATAGAGATGCGATCTCTGATGCAACACAAATCCAGAGACTGAAGATAGATCAAAGCCGCACTCCAAATCACACAACCTTTGGGTCGCAACCTTGGAAATGCAGCCTCAGAGATAATATATTAGATCGCATATGAGGCACGAACCACAATGATACCATAAGAATAAAATACAAGCATAAGCTCCAATGTTGAGTATTTAAATACATAGAGTTATAACATACTTGGAGAAGTATAAGGACAAAGACAGAGTATTTATATAATACCCCACACACAGCCATTTATACGTAACTAATGACAATGCCACAAAGCCAACAATTGTTAGAATCATAAGTCATAGTTATTGCCTAGTCTATGGCTCCAATCCATTACACATCTATATAGTGGAACTCAGGGAGCTCCGGATGACAGAAGTCTAGACACACACACACTGGAGAGTACAGCAGATACCGTTACCCTATAGTAGGGTACAGCTTCAGCTCGTAGACATAACCAAATAACTTATTTGGAACAAAGCAAAACTGAGTCTCCTTAACTGTATATTTAAACAATGTAAATTAACAGTGATCGCTGCATCCTTAACTTACTTTATATAGTGCACACTAAGGTGGGAGACAGATAAAACCACCCAACTCAGAACATATCCAAATCTAGGATAAATGGAAGCATCTGGCACCTTTGAATAAGCCCTGAAATGTGCTACTAAAGCCATCAGAAGGCCAACACCTGCAGGCATTAACGAGCAATCATTTAAACTTGGGTGTGTCCATGCAAGCTTTTCATGGAGGTTACACCCAGGAGTTTGCCAATTGAATCATGCAGGATTCCACATCTAAAAACTTTTAGTTCCGCCTAGGAATGGGTTATTGCCTAAGGGCCAAGTCACACCACATGCAGTGTGTTTTTTTTTTTTTTAAACGCATGGAAAGTAGGTTAAATGGCTTTCAATGGCTTAGTTCACACCACTGCAGTCAGTTCCAGTGCGTTCCAGCTCCAGAAAAAGTAGAACATGCTGCGTTTTTTTCTGCACTTAACTATTCTGTCCTGATTTTTAGTAGGGGGAAAAAACTGCACTGGACTGCATCAAAAACACACATGCAGAAAAGCATCCGGAACACATCCAGACTACCTTTCTGAACTGGCCCTAAATCCAAAGAGTCCTACTTACCCCATAGCAGACCCTGAAAACGGTGTAATTGATGGAGTAAGTAGACCCCCAGAGCCCTGCCTCAAGTGTGACCCAAGTGTAGGAAGGGGTTAATAGGTTGCAGCTTTAGCCAGCCCCAGCTCTGCAGTTCATAGGTGTTAGGCCCTCTGCCTCCAAATGACCACACAATGGTGGATAAGAACACAAAGCACATTTACTCTGTGTTTGTGGGAGGCATGCAAACACCCACAGCAACCAATACCCAAAAGGGAGGAACTAAGGGTAACCACCTTGTGGCTATTTGCCACAAATTATAGCAAGTGTCATGGTGGGACCAGAGTACATGGTGTAGCTTTGCAGACCAGATAAAGTCTGCTGTAATACTCCTGGGATGGCACCAGGGAATACTTACACAACCACCTTATAGCTGTCCCTTCAGGGGTATCTGCAGCTTGCATTCTGTTTTGGCTTACCAACATAGTTTACCAGCATCAACAAACATGCACCCCTCCCCCCAACTGGGAGTAGTCAGGGATTCTGGATGCCTCTACTCCAGCCATATAGTATTCCCTCCAAAAAGATTTGGGGAAGCCAGCTGCCTTGATCACTTCATATTAATCAGGAGCTCAGCCAGCAAATGAAAACCAAGACACTTTGTCATTTCTCTGCAATGCTCTCTCTACTTTCTTAGAGTGTTGCAGCACTGGAGCTGGTATCCAGGCAGGAGATATTCTGTACATCTGTCCCTTAGACGGTTGCCCATTTTGCTCCCTTCCTTTGTTCTACAAGGAGAGGACACAAGGTGGTATGAGCCTTTTACAAGGAAAGATGAGGGTGCAAACGATCATACCATGGCCAGCACTCTGCCACCTAGGGCGACCCAAATGAAGCCCCACCACTGGTAGGGATACAAGAGGGATACACAAACAGCCAGACTCCCCAGACCCGGTCTGCTGGTCTGTGGATTGTACTGAGAATCATCCCAAATCCTCTGGTGCCCCCTACACCAGGGAGTAAGAAAGGAGAAACTTGTCTTTAGCCTCTTTCTTACCTTAGGGCAGTGGTTCTCAACTCCGGTCCTCGGGCACCCCCCCCCCCCCCCCAACAGGCCAGGTTTGCAGGATAACTGAAATACATCACAGGTTATAGAATTTTACTGCTCAGTGATTGCAGTATTCTAGTCTGCATCTCCCCAAGGTAATACTTAAAATCTGGCCTGTTGCGGGGGCCCCGAGGACCGGAGTTGAGAACCACTGCCTTAGGGTCAGAGTCTGCAGGTGTCCCAGACCTGCTTCCTGCTCACAGTCTCCACTGGAGACTTTACCAGCACAGGACAGAATGGCTTCAACCATCTTCTCAGTAGCCCTGAAAGGTCAAGTAGTGCGGATCCCGGTCTGGCGCTGTGGATCGGACGCCTCTTCTTGGGACAGTGCATGGAGCTTGCAGCCCCAACCACTAGGTCAGTGTTTGCTAGCAATAACATGGCCGCCCTGCAAGCATCAGGACACCACTAGACCGCACTGTCCCCCGGAAGACTCACTGATTCTAAATCCGACACTACCAGTGTACCTGAACTACAGGCATTGCTGTTGACTGGACTCCCATGGAGAGAGGGTTGTCTCTTGGAGTAAAAGTTCAAGGCTCCTTTTCCAGGGCAGGCTGAACAAGCCCAAGCCACATGCACCCCCAGGTTCACTGCCCCTGTTCTGGGATGCTGTAGCCGGGAGGCCCCTGCTGTCTAGCACGAAGGCCATAAAAATAACAAAGTTCTTCAGAGTTCTTGTCAGGCCAGAGCAAACACATATACTGAGGTACTACTAGTGAGCAGTCTTTTTATAATGTGGATCATGTGTTTCCTGTTAGGTGGGAGGAGCCACTCTCTCTGTAAGCCATCCTGGAAGATGACTTGGAAAAATGTACCTGTTTGAATTTGAATATATTTTTTTGTTCCATTATTAGGGGGATAACAAGCATTGTGATGTGATAGCATTGGGCAGGTGACAGGTTCTGTCTGTTCAGGCCACACTATCCCCACTGTAAGACCTCGTGCACACAGGACGTTTTTTTGATGGTTTTACAGCAGCTGTGTAGCTGCATACGTTTTTTTTTCTACAGTCAAACTCTATATCATGTTATCCTATGTGTTCATATACATATCAACTGTTTTTAGCAGTGACGTTTTTGAGCTATAAAAAAAACCCAAGACCAGTGGGTTCTGAGAGACATTTTTCAGCTGTAAAAACACTCAAAACATGTGGCTAAACGCCGGTCCCCAACGTTTTTGGACGTTTTAGATCAATTGAGGAAAAAAAACCCCAAAACGCTAGCCCTTTAAAAATGTGCAAAAAAGCCGGTAATATAAAGCTAATAAAAGCTGAAAACATCACTGATAAGCAACTGACATTTTTAGGACGTTTTTTTTTATTGTCCTGTGTGCATGAAGCCTAAAAGTGATCAGATGGCTCACAGCTGGTTTTAAATCCTTCATTCTCTATCTGGCCTTTTATGCAATAATTCATGAATATATGAAAAGTTCTTCATGTCTTGATTTACAGCTGAGCTCCAGTCAGTTATGCGTTTATTAAAAGTCAGCAGCTACGAAAACTGAGGGATGTGCTCACCCATGCTGTCCCTGACCTCCGTCTTCTGTCCCAGCATCTCAACTGTGGGCACCTGGCTGTGCCAGCTTGCAGCTTCACAGCCGGGTGCCCAGTGCGCATGCATGAGCAGCGCTGCACATTGTGAATTGGTCCCGCAGTCTTTTGGGGCCTGGGACGTGTCCCAGATGACTGCCGGGAGGGAGGGGGAGAGGAGAACTGCTGCTTGGATCGCCTAGGCAAAACCAGGTAGCTGTTACCTCCCAAAAAAAGTGCCATTTGGGGAAGAGGAGGCCCTAAAGTGAAACTTGCCCTTTTGGGCGGAGCTTATTAAATGCCTCTTTTTGTAATAACAGCAACTGCATGATAAGCAACTGCTTACCATGGCATAAAATACTGTTGTACAAACCTCATCTTTGGAGAATGCAATGATGTAGGACAGCTTCTTTCCCCATCCAACCTCATACAAGAGAGGCTTGTCACAAGCGTTTTCACATGGGTCACAGTGGAGCCATCTGTTTTGAGATGAAGAGAACACCTCAGTCCAGACATGATCTGCAGGATGTGAAAAATATGCACTTACTTGTCTTATTCCACTGAAATTACTTTTTACTCTAATGTCCATGCACAAATAGTGGCAAAAACACACACACACACACACACACACACACACACACACGGTAACAGTACTGTAAAATACTGTAAATATAAACATTGGTTTACATAGGATACAAAAAACACCATTTTCAAAATGCAAATACGATATTTACTTGGAAGAGTGCTCTGTGGTAAACACAAAGGAATCAATAAGGTGCATTTCCACTTTTGCAGCCAAATTGGTATAACACATACCTTTATATTGGTTACATTTTAATTTTTTGTTCAACATTCTTAGCAACCCTTTTATAAAACGGTTAATGTAAGTTTTTTTTATTATTTGTTTTAGGTATCCTTTGTGAATAAGAGTTTTCTGAAATTTGAAGGCAAAAGAAGAAATACATATTAAACCCTTAACACCCAAGGGCCCTATTCAATAAAACGCAGGACTTCAAATGGTGTGTCCCTATGATGATGTATTCCAAAATGTTCGATATTAACTGGTTAATTTAATTGTTAAAGCACAGATTAATTGGAAATACTGACTTCTTTCCTTTACATCATACTACATAACAGTTACAGTACTAAAAAAAAATGAAGGGCTATGTATTACCAGCACTTACCTGTACTGTCCCATACATATCTTGCTTCTAGTCCCATTGCCCTGCAGCACAGTGTAAAGCAGTTGGCCCACTCTCCACAGCGACCCCGTCTGGTCTCCAAAAGCTTCTCTGGGTTATTGTATCTAAGAAATTGGATACACAGATTTATTTTATTTCACCAATGCTTAACAATTTAAAGATAAAGGAGTATCTTCTGGCACCAGAATCTTAGCACTGAATGTACATGCCATTTTCAGTGCAGGGACTCCCAGCACTGTATGAGCTGAGCATGCAGTAAACAGGGGTTACTTAGTGTTGGGGCTTAAGTTTAGGGTTAAAGGGGTTGTAAAGTCAGAAGGTTTTTGTTATCCTAATGCATTCTATGCATTAAGATAAAAAGCCTTGTGTGCAGCAGCCTCCCTCAGCCCCTCTAATACTTACCTCTGGTCCCTCTAGCTCCAGCGATAGAAGTGTCTCAGCCGTCCAGGACTCCCCTCCTCATTGGCTCAGACACCAGCGTGGTGCCATTGGCTCCCGTTGCTGTAAATCAAAAAACAGGTATCCGCTCCCATTTCCAGGGAAAGATCGCCGTAATCTTGTGAGGCGATCTATGCAATGTCCGGCCCTCCTCCACCCCCCCCCCCCACTGCCTTCTGGGAGGGGACCTTTACCCTCGCCTATGGACAAAAAACTAAATGTCGTTGCCCTCGGTTACCGTGGTGCGACCACAGACTCGGTTACTCCTCCCCTCAGGACCTGCCGACTCTGTGAAGATAGCGACCTCGATCTCCCTGGTCTCCATTCATAATCTCCCCGACTCCCTCCGACGACGTGTGTTCCGAAAAATAGAATTACGTATCTTACGTAATCCTATTGTTTTTGGAAGACTGAAATGTTGGGGAAATTGGGATTTGAATTCGGGGTTGTGATTCATTGGGGACAAATGACGTACGAGTCGAGTATGTCACGACCCTCAGGGACGTGACTTTTACCGTACATGTAAGTCACGATTCTAAGACCACGGTCTTCTATGAGGAAATAGAAATTTAACAATTCGTAACTC